>JAVQJD010021761.1:0-17520 GCA_036023655.1 Nannoperca australis
TTATTTTATTTATTTATTTATTTTTTTTCATTCTTGTATCGCTACTTTTACTTTTTAGTAAAGGGCCTAAATACTTCCGCCACTGTTGGTGCAGGTTTTGCAGACAGGGCTGCAGACAGACTAGAGTGTGAGTTGCACATCCAAAAAGAAATATCTTCACAGTCGTTCTCAACATCCACAGCTAGAGGGCGATCTTATGCAACTAGCCTAATCTCTGTTCACCCTGTGCTGTTACAACAGAGGTGATCAGCTAAATAACAATGTTTACACTTGCATAACTCTGGGGAAACAGGATGTTTTTGATACTTTAAGTACATTTAGCTGGCAATATTTGCATTGTTACTTAAGTAAAATTTTGAAGGAAGAACTTTTATTTGTATTTTTATAGTGTGATAATGTTACTTTTACTTAAGTAAAGTATAGAATAGACATGTATACATTAGATACAACGGACATGTTCCCTCATGTTTTCAAAAGGCTACAACCATGGCTGGATTACCAAGGGCACAAAGCTGGCAGCCGCCTCAGATCCCCAGTGCCACAAGTTCACTGTGTAGCAACAGGCCTTTCTTGTTCACAGCAGATATGTTGACATGCAACCGGAGGAAAATCACAGCTTTGGGACATAAAATGAATGACGGCTGCATTCAATTTAGCTGCACATGCTCGTTCACGGTCGTGGCTGACTGGGACACTTGAATAGAACAGAGCCATAATTTATGTTATCAGTAACACCTGTGCTTTTCGTACAAAGACGAAAAGCTGGCTGTGAAAACGGCCTGTATGGAAACGGCGTAATGGTCCCATTCTTAACAAACAGGGAAAGTGAGGCAGATGTCAGTCAAGCTCAGTTTATACACGCCCACACAGTCCTGAGAAGACGTCAAGTAAGTAGAAACACCTGTGTGGGTGTACTGTGGGTGTGTAGGGCCTTTAAGGTGATACTGATCATTTGTGTTTTATCAGATTACCACACAACAAACCAGTTTAATATCCCAGTGTAGGAATACAATGCACAGAAAGGAGGAAACAGGTTAATGCACCCCGATACAGTTTCTTCTCTTTGGTTAAGGGTGTGCTTCTCAGTGAATAGTATGATGTTTAGCCCTCAATACGTTCCTCGTTGCAGACACTTTGACGCAGGTGTAACTAATAACATCTTTGACTAAATTATATTCAGGTGTGCTTGTTTTAGGGTCCTGGTGTTGTGTATGCTTAATGGCACACTTAAATGAGAGCCATGTCTGTTGTCTATTAAAAGCTGTCAGGGGAGTCCGGCTCAGTGGCCTTTCTGTGTGGAGTTTGCATGTTCTCCCCATGTTCACTAGGGGTTTCTTCCATAAATCATAAAAAAAAACCATGTAAAAAACATGCAAGAAGAACGGATTGCTGCCCTGTCCCTGATCCTGACCGAGACAGGGCATGAACACTTGGACTTGGTCCCCGGTCGCCGCGTGAATGGCTGACCACTGCTCCAGCTGTGCCCCCGGAGGAAGGACGAATCAAAAGCAGAAGACAAATTTCACCGCATGTGCATGTGTGTGTTTGCAGTGTTTCATGTGTGACCATTAAAACTGATCGAAATCTTAATCTTAAACTAGTCCTGCTAACAAGAACAAAAGTCTAGCCTAGCTTTGCATAGTAGCAGTAAGGTGGACATCTCAGCTTGACTGTTAAGTTCACAATTTGTTGTTATTTTGTTGTTGAAGTTTTTTTAAAGGTCTGTCTTTTATCTTTTGTTGTGAAATAATAAATAAATAAGATATTAAAGCAAATCTTTTTTAGTTTTACATCCTATCTGTCAGTTATGGCACTATTGGTTGCACTATTTCCTACATGTGCAAAATATATACTTGCTTAATATCATTGTTTTTCACAAATAAAAAGCACTTTGATAAATCATTTGGCATCTATTGTTATACAAGCTTAACAAATGGCTTTCTTTTACAAGTGGACTCAGACAGATTCATAATGCATAGACAGGGATTTTAATGTATGTTTCACTTTCAAATATGTTACTGTCAAGACAAGTCACTGGCTTTCACACTGAGCAGTAGCCTAGTTACTTTTCAACAACCCATGATGCATTGCATCGGTGTATACATTAGGTACCGTATCCCGAAACAGCATTTCTTCAAAGGCAACATATTTATGGTGCAAATACTCTTATCATCTTATCACACTGGTCATCCTCTACAAGCGATTAATGAGCAATCAAAGGAGAATCCTTCACACAAATCATCTTATTCCGTTAGGTTGATGCTGTGTAAAATGTATGAATGAAATGTAGGTGCTGATAAAATGTTCAAGATAATTTTTTTGCAAAAGCTGTGGTAATTCATCTAAACACCCTGTAATTAAGTACCGTTAAGGGCTAGTTCAGTATAATTTGTTTTCCTTTACCCACCTTCTAATCACTCCTACCAAGGTGGCTGAGTGGTAAGGTAATGGGATATTACTTGGTTATGTGTTTCATCATCACTTGTTTGATTGTACTGGGATGTAAAATGTTGTTGTGTTTGTCTAATCCTCACTCACAGCGCTCAATAATAAACTTTTCTCTTGCCAAATATCCTTTGCCTTGAAAATTTTTTTTCTTTTAGGGTTTGTGGGAATCGTTTCCCCATTGTACCTTTGGGATTGAGTGTGCTCAACCAAAAGAAAGAGTTGGAGTATGTAAAAAAAAAAAAGCTTTGTATATGAATACTACAAAATTAATCATCAAGGACAAATTGCAGGAGATAAATCACACTGCAGGAGTTTAATGACAGTGTGTATGGTAATGTGCCAAATTAGAAGAGTTGTTTTCATTACCAGGAGAAAATCTGTGATATTGTCAGTCTGCCAACATTAATAAAACTGTGGACGGTGACTGCCATCAGCTTTCCTGTGCTTGTTTGGGTCTTCCTCTGTCACATTAATTTATGACGTACAAACAACTTACACAGAAAATCTCAGAACAAAATAACCACTCAAGTACACTTTACAGATTGGAGTCACCAGTTACATTACTGTCCAAGTACACTGCTACGCCTACCCAATGGAAATACAGAATAAAGCTAACATTTTATTTTGAAGCAGCACGTTGATCTAAATTAAACTTGTTGAAACTTTATTACAGATTTTGTCGCTCTTTACTCATCTGCATGAAAAAATCTCTCCTTTTACCAGCACTCATCTCATGGCAACTGTTACATTATCACAATAAGTGTACACACTATTCATTGTTGCTCATGGGGATTAAAAATGTCAAGCCACATCATGCAAACATAATCAGTACCAAATGTCTATACTGTTGTATCAGAGAATGAAACGTTTGAAAAGAAAATGAGATTCTTGCGAAGATAGGACGGAGTGATCAGAGGATGGATGAAGCTCATGTTGGTAGATCACTAACTGTGAGCCATCCATGACAGTCCCTCACTTCCTGTCTGTAACAGGTCCCGAAAATGAAATATAGATGATTTGAACAAATGTGCATGAAGCTCCTCTATTACTGATACTCAACACCATTCTCCTCTATACAATTTACAGGATAGGATTCTTTATAAAATCCAATAAAAAGAACCAGCACCACGATGTCTTTGTCAATGTGTTGGGGTTTTTTAAGAGTGGGATGAATGAAAAATTTGAGTATGCACTCTTCATGCACACACAAACATAAAAAAACTGATGGATGCAAAGTAAAGATGAGTCAATCTGATGCATATTCACATTCTTTAATCCAGGTTATTTCTAAACAGGCGGCATGTGGAGGAAATGTGCCTGTGTAAAAGAATGTAAGAAAAAAATATTGTAATGACGATTACAGTACATGATGACAGATGCATATCAAATTTTGGTTGCAGTTTTTTTTTTTTTTTTTTTTTAAATCACACAACCTTCTATCCTACATTTTTGCACAAAATGTTCTGTAGGATTTGTATGGAAATTCATGCACACAGCTCTTTAACATGTGTCATTGAGGGACCTGGCATAATACTGGAATCTATTTCTGAAAAACATTTATTTGAAGGATTCAAACAAAATTATAATTTGGCTTCTGGTGAAGCCCTCCAGAAAGGTGTTAACAATAATATTGTTAGTTTACCCATTTCATAATGTAATATTGATGTTGTTTCTATTTAGATTAGATTCAGAGGATAACTAAATAAACTTGGCCATAATGGCAGTGTACAATATGTGCACAGGCCTCCCTTTGAGATTACATAATTTTACTTTGACACAAAAAGCATAAAACTGCATTTTAAAGCTGTAGATGTGATGCATACAAAAATGTTGAGTTACAGCAGGAGCCTGTGCTGCAAGAACTCTGCAGAAAGAGACAACACATTTCAGAAGCTACCCGAAAACAAGCCCATCATACTGTAAATCTAAAGGCACCTTAGACAAAGATATATCCCTGTGCTCGAGTGGTTAAAAAGGTTTAGGGTTAAAAAAAGAAAAAAAAAGAGAGACAATGGAGAAGCCTTTTCCTCTGAAAAAGTCTAACCATTGTATGGAAACATTACATCACCACAAAAAAAGGCTACATAGAAGGAGTTTTCATTGCATAAACTATTCTGTGAGTGATTGTCTAAAAGCATGACTTAAAGACATAAAATGCAGATCTGTAATATTACAAGATTTGACTCAATTTCATTTCAAATACGGCAACAAATCAAAATACTCCTATGTGCCTTTCCCCTTAACAAACGTTGCACACAACACTCCATCATTCGCATTGCTGCATGTCTGCAACAGGTTTATATTTCTACGGTAACAAAACATGCATGGGGAAAACTCTCTCCTGATCATGCAGATATTGTTTCTGGATTTACGCTCCAAAGTCTAACAGTAGGAGGTTAAAAAGACAAAATTAAAATATATAAAACAATAAATCATGAGTAAAAACAGTGTCCAACAAGCTCTGTCCTGCTTCGGCAAAAACAATCCCCCTGACATGCTGGTGGAGGAGGTTATCGCCCCTCCTTCCTTTATATCCTTTCCCCATTTCAACTCATTCAAAACTACCAGCCCAGTCATAAAAGTGATCCTATCATCATCATCATCATCATCATCAAGTCTCCCTCCTCCTCCTCCTCCTCCTCCTCCTCCTCTCATCCCATATTATGGCTTCCTTCTCAGGCTGGACAGGCTTGCTCCCCCTGCAGGCGAGAGGTTGGAACGACGCTGTATTCCCAACCAGTTAAGGGGGGAGATGGTGCCTCTGGTTCCACCGAGGGGGTTAAAATTGGAAAGTCACTGGGATTGATTAGACAGGTAAGTGGAGCAGCTGCGGGGATCACACCCTGCTGGTCGGGTGGCAGCGGTAGGTGCAGCTGGCCAGAGGGTCAGCTCCACTGTCCGCGTTCTGGGAGCACCCTCCCTCACAACAAGGTTCTGAGAGAGAAAGAGGACATACCATCAGTACTGTAGCTGATCATTACAGTCTCCATTACCGTGTGTGTGAGGTAAACAAATAACTCCTGTACCTGCATCTTCCTCTGGCATTAGCAGATGAGCTTGGCACGGACCGGGCAGGGTGGGGCTGGGTCCCTCGTGACTGGTGCCCAGCTGGAGACGCCTCATGTGACGAACCACTGCTGTGGCGTTGAATGCTTGCTGCAGAGGAAAAGACAGAAATGTAATATAACCCCAGAAACTTTGGAATTGCATGCGTTTGAAGCTGAAAGTTGACGAACAGGGCACACGTCTGTGAGTCGTGAACAGTTCATTTAAAGAGTGATGTTGGCGTTCTCAGGATGTTTCATTTTAGAAGTTTTTAGACCAGTAGTCCAGTATTTGACTAGAAAAGAGCAACATTTAAAGAAAAGCTTTAAAAATAAACAATTTAGTGCATCACGATTTAGTTTCTTGGGACCCTTTAACGGGTCCCAACCCCCAGTTTGAAAACAATCTCCCTAACATTTTGTCAGTCCCAAATCTTTAACATTTCTTACAATTCAAACAAGATCCATTTCCAAAAAGACCAAATTAAAAAAGGTTGTACTTTGGAGTGATTCCTGTAGTTCCGACCAAGACCAGACTTTGTATTGTAGCTAAACTGTATAACTGAATGTAAAGAATATGGCATAAATCATACATATAACATAATCAAAGTGCATCCAATAGAAATTGCAAGTCTGACTTACCTTCCACTTGCTCTTAGCAAAGTTTTTCTTGATCTGAGCACTGACAGACTCATGGATGTTCTTATCCAGAGCAGTATCTCCAGCAATCCTGACCAACAGAGGGGTAAGGAAACATAAGTGTGTGTCTGTGTGTGATAGAAGTCCTATTCACAACCACAGCATCAAGGGTTACATTACATTCTCAACCTGGATTACAATAAACAAGTAAATCACTTGAAGTTGGAGTATCAAGGTTTGACAAGACAACAGAAATCTTCTTTACCAGGGGTGCTGCAGAGCCTGCTCACAGGTGTAACGTACGCTGGGGTCTTTCGCCATCAGGTGGACAATAAAGTCTTTGGCTATAATTGAAAAAGAAATGTTAAAAAAGTAAATTTTACAAAAGTCACACATTGCAAAAAAACAAACAATCGTGAAGTCCATTTATTGATAAAGCCTTGTACGACAACAGCAGTTTAAAACTGGAAACAGCTTCTTGATGTAATAATAGTTCAGTGTCTAACTGCTGTAAACAAGAGAAAATCAAAGCTTGATTTGTGATTCCCATATGCCAGAAGATTGGCCACTGCATCAATTGTAGAATTTGTTCTAAAAGTTGGGAGAAAATCAGCATGTGCTCACTGCCTTGCCTTGTGGGCTCAACACCTGCGAGGTGGAAGGTAGGGATAGGATAAAATATTTACTGGCTTAGAAAACATATCTCTCTCTCTGTATGAGGAAGAGATTTGCTGGCTCAGGAAGCAAACTGTCTGTCTTGTACTAAGGACTTGGTCTTCACCCAGAGCAAGAGGCGGCTTGTATTTGTTTAAAAAAGGTTTTAGGTGAAGTGTTTTAATCCTTTGATGTTTTATTGCTGTCTGAAGAGAAGTAGATTTGTCAAAGATAATTACATGCCTAAGGCACATGCCTTAACCTCATCCATGAGCAAACTAAAGTGATCGTAATTTTGTCGCAGTCTAGTTTCTGACATTTGTGCAATTTAACATCCAAGGAATGTTTTCTTGACTGGATGCTGCATTAAAGAATCCCAGGACTTTTAGTTTTTCCAGGACATGAGTGGGCACTGGAGTCCCTCACACATGATCACAGGCTTTGGGTTGTGACTGAAAGAATGACATCACATATATAAGAAACAGAAATGAAATCTATCCCATAGAGTGGCTGATCTCACTCTGTGTGATAAAGTAAGGAGTTCAGAGAGGAGGGAGGAGGATGGTTGATGGTTTCAGGCCGCTGCTCCAATAGATCTAGAGAAACACAGTAGGCTGGTTTAACTTTGGACAAAACTAAATAGAAGGAATATACAGGGCAGACCCAGGACAGTTTCCAAGCTGACCTTAGATCAGGGAAGGTTTTGACAAAAAGGATGTTTTGGCTGCTTTAATCACTGTTTCCACAGTGACCATTACTAGATTATGCACCTCACAAATGACAGAAAGTAGCTTGATATCTACTGTACCTGAATCAGAGATATCATCCCAGTAAGGAGAATCAAACTCGTATTCTGCCTTCAGGATCTGTTCAAACAGTTTGGCATCATTCTCGTCATAGAACGGAGGGTAACCGCACAACCTGAGACACAGCAGGAGAGCACACGTCATGGCTCCTCACAGACACGCAGCAGATATTCTATTAGATGCATCCCAGGAGGTTTAAATGTCTATCACTGAGGTCATAAAAGCAGTCAGCATGCAAATCAAAGAGATGATTATGACTACCGGTAATAGAATACAGCTAAGCAAAATCTGTATAAATGTATTTATCCTGTGTTAGGCTAGGTTCATGTGTTAGAAAGCGTACTCACAAAATATAAGCTATGACGCCAATAGACCAGCAGTCCACTGCTTTACTGTAGGGTTTCTGAGCCAACACTTCAGGGGCTGAGAAAAAAAAAGGTAACATGTTAAATGATGTTTGACACACCTTCAGGACCAGCACAATAACTGTAAAAATCAAAGTTGTTAATTTTGCAGTTGTACAAATTGTATAAACTAACCAGAATCAGTGTTTTTTTACTTTGCTAAAATGATTCATAACTTTGAATATCTTCATGAGCCTCAGATTAGCTGCAGATGGCGTTTGATAAAAGACACAGATTTTACATTATAGTACCGGTCGTTAATAGGGGTACTGTGGTAATATTGTATGGTACAATGTTCCGTTTCAGTAAAAGTGAGTCATTATAAGCAGATTTATCCGATTTAAAACAGTATCTGACGTCTTTACCAACGTATCCAGGAGTTCCACACGCTGTCGACATCACACTGTCAGAGCCCTCGATTTTAGACAGACCAAAGTCACTGATCATGATCTTGGAGTCTTCGTCCATGCTGTAGTACAGCAGATTCTCTGGCTGCGATGAGGAGGGACAAAAAACGAAACCAGAAATGTTGATAAAGTACCGTCATGCAAATCATGCAAATGCCAACGCACCCTCACCACTGCATGCACACAGTAATAACTAATCTCCATAAAAGGATTATATGCTTGCACAGAAGACGACTACAAAGACAACAAAGCAATACTATAACTGAAAATGATACTCAGAAGACATGTTTTCAGTTTGGGGATCCGACTCATGCATGGTCAGCACCATAAACAGTTATTTAGAATTTAAAAGTTCTCAGTAATACTCATATGCAGGCTAACTTCTCCATCATATCTCTGACCCCAGACTGACCTTGAGGTCACGGTGCACAATGCCCATGTCGTGAAGGTATTTGACGGCATCCAGAATCTGCTGAATGAGCTTACTGGCATCTTTCTCTGTGTAGAAGCCCTTCTCTATGATACGATCGAAGAGTTCCCCGCCAGACACCCTGACAAAAGAGGGAGAGGTTCACAGTCATTAAAGTGAAGTGAGGCTTGTCAAATATAAAGTACAGAATGGAGACAACAACCACACAATCAGACTGAACTGAAGATCATGGAAATAATGGAAGGAGCCCACTGATTGGCCAAGACAGCCATAGATTTGATTTGCTGATGGTTGCAACAAAGGAACAGTGAGATAAAGTCTAAATGTGTGAAAATATTATTTTGAACATACTGACACACTGCCAGAATTTAAGAGAGGGAAACATAAAATTGGGACTTGTTTATTTGCTCATAGTTGTAAATAGCTGATATAATACTGCAGTTATATGTCTCTTTCACTTAGAAGCCACTAGAGGGCGACTTTGTCATTGTCTGAAGAAAATCTGCAGCAGTTTGTTTGAGCCACCTATATTAAAACGCACACACACACACACACACACACACACACACACACACACACAAGATGAAGAGGAAAAACAAGAAATGGAGGAGAGAAGTGAAATTTTAGTTCAGAATCAGCCGGAGTCTGGTCTTGAGTATTCAGGATATTGTAAAGGAAATCTTGATTTGGCATCTGTCTGCTAAGTGCTGATTTCACTTCCCTTGTGATACATTACCATTTCCTTATAAGTATTTACATCAGTTTTAACAACGTTTTTTACACTGACGTCGTTAGGCCAAGTTAATATTAAGTTAACAAAGGTTAAATAGGTAGATCCATTAATGTGGTAAAGCATTGGCTGCTACATGAAAGAAACAGGAGTCAGAGGGAACTCACGTATTGCAAGGACACTCAAAACCTATCATGAGGGAACACAAGTATACTGAAGAGGGAATGCAATAACTAACGTGGATAAACAAAAGCATTCCCTTCCCCTGATAAATGTACACCCTCTCTCTCCGCCTCTGTCTTTTATCTCTCTGATTTACCATTGACTGTGATTAATGCATAAATGATTTAGATTTTCTGGAGCCTCTCAGTTAGCAGCTCCCCTGATCTTGATCTGTTCTCTCCCGCTCTCTCTGACATTTCAGTAGTTGAGGTGGGTGGGAGGCTGACAGGCTGCAGGTGTGAGGGCGAACTCCCCACTGGTGTTCATGAGTAGGCAGAGTACTGTGTTTGCTTGTGTGTGTTCATGCACATGCGAGTGTGTCGCAGAGTGCAATTAATGACATGTGACATGCAGTGTGTGGGAGATAGCTCAAGTAGGGAGCTGGAAACACAAAAACAAACCACACAGACACACGTGAATACTCACAGTTGCATGACAAGGTAGAGGTGTGATTTACTTTCAAATATCTCTTCCAGAGATACAATGTTGGCATGTTTAATCCTGGAAAGGAAGAGAGAAGACAAATAAGGCGAGGAATTAAGTTGTTAATTTTATTCTTCTTGTTATAATACATAATATATTTCTGCTAGTCATTTTCATTTAGCCATTAGTATTTCACTGGATACAAGGTAGGGTTGGGACAGACAGTGACACCACACAGCTTCATCCAAGTCACATGTACTTCTTAGAGGAGGTTACACTGTTTGGTGGCTGGCAGCTCCCTAATTGGCTGAACTCTGTACTCTGCTGCCCCCTGAGACCCGTGGGTGCAGTGACGGGTGAGAAGAATACTCGCAACATCCGTGTACTGTTACCAGACCTGTATCACACTCAGTGGCCACTTTATTAGGTACACCTGCGCAATCGAATGCAATCCAATACAATCCAATACAACCGCTCTGCTATAAATTCTACATTGAAAGTTTAAAATATTGTTTCTATTATTTTGTCCTTGGGGGTGGGGGTGGTGCAGAATATTAGAAACACATGTATAATGCAACCCAGTACAACACCACCACTACTATGATCACCTCTATGACAGTGTCAACAAAAACTGAACATGGTAAGCATCATAAAAGCAGACTTTATGGCAGCGCTGCTGTATTGGATTGCATTAGGTTGTACACATGTATCTAATAAAGTGGCCACTCAATGTAAGTCAAACCTCACTAACACATATTGTTTGTTTCAAAATGGTATGTATAACAAACCGGTGTCAGCACGACTATCAAAACATCTCCAATGGTGCCAGCCCAAATTAACGCCCATGTGCGTGTGTGTGTGTGTGTATAATGTGTATTGCTGAAAGTCTAACAAACATGCTGAGTGCATTTCCTTTCTCATAAAGCATTTGCAAAAGCACTTTTTAAAATATTTTAAATCATGCATTGTTTATATCCACGTTTGTTTACTAGCAGTCTTCTTCACTGTTTTCGTTGTCACGTTGCTACATTCGTTGGCACGTTAACGTCACCAACTGTGGATCAGTGGAATAGCCGCAGGATGTGAAACATACAAACAAAATGCGGACCCTCACAAATATATTGCTCCATAATGCTGTTAGTGGTAAAAAACTTCACTGGGTGCCTTTAACTCCAACTTTCATACTTTTCTGATGTTGTCTTCCGCTCTTATCGTGCTCTCTATGAATGCGTGTTTGAGGGTTTTTGAAGATAGGAGGACAAAGACAACACAAAGCCATGTGTCTGAGCTGCACTGTAACTGTGTATGCGTCTGCCTGAGCTCTGACTCCTATCCAGATTGTAACAATGCATGGACACCTTCGTTCATCTGCTTAGCTCAGTGTGGACGGGGAGATGGACCCAGCGAAGGATCAAAGACGGATTAAAGCTGCCGAGTGATCAGACACGTGTGAACGCGTGTGAGCTCGAGTGTGCACTTTCACACCCAATTACAGAAGGTCATTCACAAGCAGCAACTTGAGCTGCATTTACCTTGAGCCTCTGTGCAGGTGTGGTTGTGTTTGTGTGGGGGTGACCTTATGGCGGACACTGGTGATTGAGAGCTGAAATGTCTGTTGAGGGCTGGTGAGTCATCTGCTGACCCCTGTCAGCACCTGTGGGTCTGATAGGGCATCAGCACACAGAAGTCAGCAAATCAGAGAGCCGAGTTGCCGGCTCTGCAGCCAGTAACGACTGCATCTAACATCTGGGTGAAACTGGCAGATTCTTACATGCACATTCTGTCGAATTATTGCTTTTTAAAGAACCTTTTGGATTAGTGCCTTGCTAAATCTCTGAATGTCTAACAGCTGTGAGTCAAAACACAGACTCTAATCTGCTGATATTCTTTTTTCTTTTTTTTTACACTTTTATTTGCTTTTGTATTGTATTTGTTTTTCTCACAGCTCTCACAATATCTTTAATTATAATTTTACACTATTTTCCCCCAGAGCACTGAGTGGGCTGACCATGAATGAATCAATTGATGCTTCTTACAATATCTGCAAGATTTTAAAGTTCATGTGGTGGGAAGAGTGTTTTCTAAAATGTTGTGGTTTCTGTGGAGTGTTTCTTTGCAGAACCCTCTCTCTCTTAGAGTAACCACAGAGATAGCTCCTTCCTCACATCAGGAGGGACTCATTGATCAAAGTAAAGAGAATCTGTTTTTCTCCAACAGACACTGACCTCTGTTACCCTTATTAGAAACGGTGTTACTGGTTTACATGTTGTTGTTACATTTCAGGTTAGCACAGAAAGTTGTAATACAATAATTAGGTTAATATAAATGTGCAGAATGATACAAAACAGAGGTTTACATTTTCAGGATATTGAGTAATGAATGCCCTGTGTCCCACAACTTGTTTGCCTAAGAGGCAACATGGGGCAATGAAGTCCCATATTTTACATCAAACAGAATGTATCTCATCTCACACATGCACTCTTTAACAATGCAAACTTAATCAGCAAAAGGGGACATTTGGTGTTTTCAGGCACTAAGAATTGGATCTGTGGTCAGAAACACACAATAATTCACACAATAATAGTCCAACACGAATTGAGATGGATCCACTTGACATTTCTACCTCAAAGACATGACTTATCGTGTTGATAAGTCTTTTTAGATTTTCAACAGAGCCTCCACGGCAACTTTGCACCAACTCCTCTGACTGGCAGGGCTACAAATGTGTGATTAGTCACTGTGTTTGCACATGTCTGTGTTTGAGTAAATATTTGGTCTGGATAAAATGGGAAGAGGATGAACAGCTTACCAATGTGATGATATCAAATGGCTACATTATATCATGTTGCCATTAGGCGGGGCAGCCATCTTTCAAACAGTGATTACAGATCAGATGAGTTTATCCAATGAGGATCGTCTGGCTCTGCATCTGCACCAACTGGGCCACAAATTAACTTCTTTTATATACATCAAATCAAAAGACTGTTATTATGTCATTATGCCAAGATGACTGACTGAGATTGGCTCTGGCATCAAAGGAAGGTATAGAGATAGAGCGGGCCATGTATTGTTCTGCCATAGCAAATGTTAAGATATTACACTATATATGCTTTAACTTACGCCTATTCAAAGCTGATGAGAGCCATGAGACTGTATCTACAGTATAGACACTACAGTCTGCAACAGTAACGTTGCAAACTGTAAAACCAAAACAATGATCTGACAGACCGCAGAGCTGAGGGGAACTGCAGAGTCGGTTAATGATTCGCTTTGGGTTTATCGCTATGAGTCATGCTTTTCATTGTTACATGTAGTCATTTGATCCATTGTTAATATAAAACTATTGATTAATGCTGCTTTAAGGAAATGTGTATTTTACCTTTTTATACTACTCAGTCAGAACTCGTCCCCATGCTCTGTGTACAGAGGAGCGTGTTGGAGGATGACGTGTTAAAATGAGTCATGAGACCTTCGAATGAGTCTATACAAACTTCAGAGAGAGCATGCGAACCGCGATTTTCAGGCCAAGTTTACCTCACTTAATACCATTTGTCAAAATTGTAAGCAAACTGCTAACTAACCCCCACCACTCTCATTCCACCGTCCTCACCTCAGGAGGGATCATAGCTGTATATTGGCTGGAGTTGTGTCTCCTGTAACCCAGGCAACAAGAGCTCTAAAAATAACTTGGGACCCAATGTAGATCAGCCATTTTCACCGCGGCCTGTAATTCCCCACATCTAAAGAGAAGTACGTTTGAGCCCCTCCAAAATTAGAGGGAGTGTTATTGTCCCTTGCCTTTGTCTTTATATAATAAAACATTATATCTCCTGCATAGGTAGAAAGAAAACATGTGCATGAGCTGGGTGAACAGGACTCTTGTGCAGTAGGTTTTTGTAGGTGTGAATCCATCTGACAAAATGACTCCATGTTACAAGCAAAACTACTTTTAAAGTATTTAGAACATGCTAATAGGAACAAGGTTTAAGGTACATTAATTGTATTTTCAAGTGTTTAGGGCTGATCACAAAACTATTTATACAGCAGTGTGATCTTCAAGAGCTAATTTAAGTCTTCTAAATAAGTGATTGACTGATAAACGAAAAAATTATAATTATAGACATGTTGTCAACAGTATTTCTTCAGTAGAAAGCAGTTCCAATGAAAACTCTTCCCAGAGAACTCCGCAGTATTTCCCAGTTAACCAGATGCTATTGAATTTTCTAGATGTTATTTGAGCACCACAAATTCTATTCATCTTTCTTGTACTGTACCTGAGAAATGAAAGAGAAAGTTCCTGGATGACTAGATACCAAAGAGATTAGTGAGAAAATATGTTGTGTTTTTCCCGCCCTAATCTTACACCAAGTGAAGTGTCAATAATGTTATATATGGTGCATACATGGTACATTTATGATACATAGTACTACAGGATATATTATATGTGAAATCTAGTAATGTGATAAGATGCAGTGATGTCACAGTGATAAAAAATCTTCCATCTTGAACCTTGGGGCTAGTATTTTAGATGCAGGCTAAAGGTTTGTGGCTACAATACAGAAATAAATATATATATATAATTGTGAAGTCCACTTACTTGTGCAGGACTGCTATCTCATTCTCAATGCTGTTTTCCTTGCCCTCTAATGCCTTCTTGGGGATGCACTTGATAGCCACCAATTTCTGGGTCCTCTTCTCCTCAGCCAGGACCACCTCAGAGAAAGCTCCCCTGAAACACAAACACGCAGGGCAGTCATTCAGACCTCAGTCCATTTATCTTCGAGTGTTTAGGCGGAGCTCTTCGCATTGTGGAGAGAGAAAAAAAGGAAACTCCTTCTTTGATGTTAAATTAGTTTAACTTTTGTGATAACGTGGCTACTTACATCCAAGTGCTGGCAGAAATTCTAGCCTGCTAATGCCAGATTGGGTTTATTTTTAACTTCAGCCTCCTCCTGAAGTCTTTGGGGTCGCTGCTTGCTGAGTCAGATTTTGGAGATGGGACAACTTGGAGGGATGATTTGGAAACACCAATATCAAATGCTGAGGTTTATCTTGGTTTTAAATAAACTTTCACCCATGTGATGCCCATCAATCAACTGGATAATTATTAAGCTTCTGTGCAACATACTGTATATTAACAGGCCTCTTTCTTTCAACATGCCGTGGCAATGTCACTGTTAATAATAACACTGCTCTTTATCTTTATTACACCAGGCATTTTAACCATCTAGTACTTTATGTGCATAGAACACTGCACACCACTTTTGCACACTACAGTCCTCTTTCTTCTCTCTCTGTGTCTCACTACCAATTAAAATAATGGAAAACAAGTTAAGCAAGAGAACTCTGTCAAATTTTTTTTTTAAAAACATTTTCCCATGACCCATTTGACAGCACAGGCAGACATTTCTTACATCCTCTGGGGTTTTGGCCAAAATCCAGAGATTGTAGACTGAGATCCAAAGCTGTACAATAATTACGTGGAACCATGACCCACAGTTATAGGTCTTCACTGAACATTACACTGGCACGATAAGTAGTGCAACTACCATTAGACATGGTACAGGAAGGAAAGGGACCTTCTAACTTGAATACTTATTTAGACAAGTGTGAACCGCATTAACAAACTCTGCAACAGTAAGTTCCATATTGTCTGATGTTTCAAACTAAATCACAATCACAAAAGTGTTGATAATGGTTTTCATTTCCCTTTGAAAATCACATGGCAGATATCAGATATTAATGTCTATGTGGCACATTAATGAAGATAAATATCATGCTCATACCACACTAGGGAAATCAATTGTAGGCATTTACCATGATTCTATTAATTTGGCAATATTACAAATGTTACGGCAATAAACAAGGGGAAGAGCTTTTACACACTGATATCTGCTTACTTTTTTTATTATGCACACTTTTGCTCAAAGACCTTCTTGAGGCATACAGGGCAAAAACTAAAATGTATAAAAAGGCCGTAATTAGCCTAAATGCAAAACATGTGTATCCGGCAAGCAAGACCTTATATGTTCACAACATATGGGATGGATTGTAGAGATGGGAGAGATTCTCATGTTTACGACTTGCAAGTGTTCCACTTCACCTGAGAGCTCAAGACTGCTGTGTGATTGCAAAGTTGGACATGCAAGGGTTAAAAATACTTTGGAGTACAAATTTTGAGTATTTGTTGGAGCTTTCAGAAAAATCCCAGATATTTAAAGCTTGAATGTTAAATTGTACATTGGTAATTAGTGTAACTAAGATACGACATGACAAGGTTTGGATTGGATAAGTGGCAGTGCCAGGACAGAAATTTTAGATACAAATAGAATTGTACAATCAATTATCATTATATAACAAACAAGCTCTATAATAAATTGTCATATGATTTTACTCACAACTACAAAATCAATATAATCAGAAGATCAAGAAACCATTTTCTCCATTTTAAAAATCACAAAACCGCACCAAAAAAAAAAAAGCATATTAATGAACATTTATTCAGTAGCTGACAAGAATACTTACCGCCTCTTCTAATGTTTGAATTTACTGCCTCCTCCTGACTGAACAAGTGCCAACAACAAGGCCTAGAAAATCATTTGGAGTTTATTAGTTCACAGCGAAGCCTTGTGATATAAATGTGCAGCGCTGGATTAATCAGAACTGCGTTATTGTTGGAATCCAAGTTCTTGTGAAATGTACTGTTAACTGTAGGCGGTAAATACTCTTTAAATCTATTTAACTGCTCAAAAGATGGCAGGTGTGTTATTTTCATGGTTGAATAAACATTCCTGCATGAGTGTGGTTGCATTTTTACAGGGAAGTTTGTTCAACAGATCTTACTCATATAGTGATGTTACGCTACCAAGCAGTCATTCACTCTCCATAAACTCGTGGTGAGGAAATACTTTATTTTGGAACAACTATTATCTAATCAGGATACTGTCAGTGCTGCCAATAAATGTTGGCAGTATCAACACGTTCAAACATGTCTGTTTCCCGAAAACATGTGGTACCAGTTTAAAGCAGCAGTATTAACCCTTATCAAAAAATCATCAGTCATACAAAGACAGGTATGTGGGGTGAAGCTGTCAGTTTGTGCGGTACGTGTGGGTAGAGAGGAACTGCCCAATCAATAAATCTGCAGATAATTTATTAGCTTTACAAACAAGAAAGGACTGCATGGTTCCCTGCCACTGCACTGTTGCCTCACAGCAAGAAGGTCCTGGGTTCGATCCCTGCAGGTGGCTCAGTGGCCTTTCTGTGTGGAGTTTGCATGTTCTCCCCATGTTCACTAGGGGTTTCCTCCATAA
>JAVQJD010021764.1:0-18124 GCA_036023655.1 Nannoperca australis
CAATGGTTAGCTAACAGAATTTAAAAAGAGTATAACCAAAATAAAAACACATTTAAGTCATCCATTTATAACTTCTTTATTAATTATGATCTTAAATGAATCTACCAAATGAGAAACTCCTATTAACTCTTTATTTTTCTACTTATGATCTATGATAATCTACAATAACCTATGCATATAATTCAAATGCTGCTTTTTATAACAGACTGTTCGCTAAGCCCCTCTCAGTGTGATGATTGAAAACTCTGTCGCAGCTGACCTCGTTTAAAATCAAGAAGCTTGTAAAAGGCTCTTATTATATGCACATGATGTACACGATAAATGCTAAAGTTATGTCCCAGGCACAAAACCAGTATAATCACCTCCTCATGATTAGAAGCAGCAGAAAGTATTCATTCCTAGCATTATAGTACTGTATTAGTACATATTTTATTACATTGATTTTACATTGTCACTTTTTTCTCTAAACTCTGATGTACTAGCATCTTGGCTCCTACAGGGTGGATGTTCCACTCCTGAACAGATAGCAGGTAATAACAAAACCAACAACCCCACAACATAAAGCAGTTAGCTAATGACAAGCGCCTTGCCTTTGAAATAACTCTATTTTACTACAAACGTTAGCCAGGTATGCTAATGTTTGAAGCTAATGTTAGAGCAGACAAACAGTTAAATCCATTCCTTACACTATTGTTCTTCTAATTTTGGTTTTGTAAAAGCTAAAAAATTATAATAATAAAAAAACACCCTCCAAATTCTTGAGATACCATGCATCGCTCTTATAAGAGCCCCTTTGACATGTGGACAAATCCAAAGCTTGACAAGCCTGCCGTGCCTAGTTTCTGTTGCTATGATTGAGCATTTGCCGTTCACGGTTTAGCAAGTCAGTTGTGTTTACATTATGTGCAAATTAAAGGGCATAGGCATTGGTTTTGCAATGTATTAATGAAATATGACTGAAGAAAAATTTATTTTATGAAGTATATTCATTTTACACAACACGGCTGTCATGTATGCTGCATTTCAGAGGAATTTGAAAAATCTAGCTCAAAATGCTAAAGTAATGACATTGATCCTTTTCATATATTGACTTGTTTTTTTAACACAAATAAAGCTTTGAGAGGTCTTAGTAACCTTTAAAACTTAAAGAATCTGGAAAATGATTTTCAGAAGATGCAAATTTAATGCTGTGAAACTTGCATGTTGGTGGCTGCAGGGCTGAAAACTCACAAATCATTTACTCTGACTTCAATAAAAAAGCAAGTTTTTGCAAATGTTACCTGAAGTAAAAGAGGGACAAAATATCTAATGCTGTTAAGTCATTCACTGGGGGTGTTTTCTTTGCTTTAAAATATTGCCTAGTGGAACTTCAAGTACTCCCTATAGCTGCAACAGAACCATTAAAGAAATAGTGAGTGTGTGTGTGTGTGTGTGTGTGTGGCCTGAGGACAGATTTTTTTAATCTACTTTGTGAAACAGACTACACATGAAGAAAAAATAAACCTTATTTTCATGTAATCTGTACAATTGCTCTTCTCCTGCTAAGACCACGTAGACTATATAGGCTCATTCTTATAGCTTTCACCCACCAGACCAGCACTAACCTACCGTACTGTTGCCGAGCAGCAATTCAGTTGTGGAAGGAGGAAGAAATATTGCACCATTTTTAATTTCACATGGAAGTCAGTCCCTCTATGTTGGAGTAAATCATGTTTGTGTTACTTTACACCTGCCTGACATACTTTTGTGCTGTCTTAAATTGCTAAGAAGTTTGTCTTCCATGCGATTAGTTTGCATTTTCAACATTCTTCATATGTGACTGAAATAGTTAGCCAGAACTGACAGGGTTATGCTAACGTTACAGCTACCAGTGCTCAAGATACATATCACACAATATACTTTACACACAATAAGATGATACAGGACTTCATGCCTATTTTCAACAAATAACAAAAATATAATCAAAATCTGATATTAAAAAAGTCCAAATGTACTAAGAACACAAGAACTTACATGCCTTTTTCAACGATGACCATTTTCTTCTCACAGGAAAAGCACAGGTGAAATTAACAACATAGATCACGACAAATTAGACCAGTTACAGGAATGGAACAGAGCTACTGTATCATTAATGTTATTAGCAAAACTCTTTCGGTTTGGCTCTGAAAACTTTCCTTTGTAACCTGCGTAAAGACATGGTTTTGTTTGCTGTGGTTGATTTTCAGTGAGACAGCGTCCAAAAAACAACCCCCAGAAGAATCCCTCACAAATACTATCTAACTCTGTGCAGCTAGTTCGCTAACAAGGCCGTCTGGTAGAAGCATGGAAATACGGTATTTTATGGCCTGGACACAGGACCCAGTTCATAAAATCTGGCCCCCATTCAGTGCAATGAAAGTTGTTCACATACATACAGTAATCCATCCGTGGGTGGAAGGCAAAGCAAGACTGATTCATGCACATAAGGAGAAGAAGGTTTTTTCCTTTTGAGTGGGCAGGGATATTGAAAAACGTTATTAGCATGTATTCAGGGTGCTTTTCCACGTTGCTGTGACAGTAAGCAAAAGACTAGTAGGTACTCATTTTGTTTTCTTGTATCTTGCTGGAAAGGGCTGAGACCCACTTTTGGACAAAACAGTAGTAAGCCTATTTTAGGAGTTACTTGCTTTACGGGTAAATAAATTGTTTGTTGATGGAAGTGCTTTATCCCTTGAGCACCCTTGAAGGAAAGTTGATTTAGCATTGACTACTCATTGGTCTGCCCCTTCGCCTTTCTCCCCCTCCTTCTTCCTTGATCGCTGTCTATATCCGGGCCCGGATCCTGAGTGGAGCGCGCGCTCTCATGTTCCAGATATTAAATTACTCATGAAATATTTGCTTGGCCTCCAGGGTCTGCTGCAGCTTGCTCCAAAACCTCCACTTAGCCACTGAAACGTCTCCGAGCGTCGGCTTGTGTCACCTCTCCGAGGAAGGTCAATTTTTCCAATTTAGAAACGAGGCATTACAGGCAATTTCAGGTTGTATTAGCGTCTTGTCACCTTTTCTTCCTCCTTCCCGGACGTACCTCTCTTCCTTGCGTTCAGACGGGTAAGGCTGCTTTCCTAAAGCAAGCAATCTGAGAGGTTGAACATTGCATGATTCAGTAACAAGTTAAAGGCCTGATCACTCATGCTGTGTGCACTTGAGTGTACCAGAAAGTTCAAGCTCGGTGAACCTTGAAGGCATTTTAAAGATACAGCGAGAGTTCAGAGGGACAACGTGAGAGTTCGAAACTGTCTTGACTGACGAGTTATGACTGAACCTGATGGCTACTGGTTACAAATGCAACATTACTCAGATTTTTATTCATTTAACTTTGGTATAAGGTCGAAATAATACTGAAACTAGACTAGTCATTTACACATTTATTACATTTATAAAAGCTTAAATCTAGGGAAGACCATACAATTGTAGATATACATTTATTGTATATAAAAGCTAAAACTTATAGAGTACAATTTAAGACAAATAACCAAAGTAAATGCCAATAACAGTAAATATTATATTAATAAGCACATAAAAAAAGAAAAAAAGATTGCAATCAATTTTAGAAGGACTGCACTTTGACTTGTTCTGTTAATTAACTTTGTAACTGGTTAAATGCTTCTGTTGACTTTTTTGTTTTATTTTGGTAATCATGAAGCCACTTGGAGTGTGTATATCAGACTATCCTCAGTGACGTCCTCTTTTATTCAAATATCTTTAAATGAGTTTAAGCATATCAGTCAAATAGAAAGGACTGAAGCGTAAACGAACGTTGGCAGACTTTGAGGGGGAAGAAGTTAGTTTGTTTTCTTCTGTGTGTGTGTGTGTGTGTGTGTCCCAGACTGGGTGGTGTACAGTGTGAGTTATTCTCGTGTGGGCAGACGTCAAGACTAGTGAGCAGCATAGCATCAAGTGAAAGAAAGGCTGGCGCTCAGTCTAGGGAGGAGGAGACATATAGGTCAATGCAGTTGTTTTGGTCCTGTCGTACTTTGTTGCTCTTTGGGTACAGACACTTTTTACACTGTAAAAAATGGCGCATACATACACACACGTGCGAACACAAAATCACTCAATATGTTGAATTACTTTCAAAATATACAAAAACTGTAGAAATACTTTGACTCCAGGAAAGAAAACAAATATGCACGTGAAGTAATGTTTCATTCCAGATTGCAGACATTGAACAATTTTATTTTAACACCTGCAAGTACTTTTCTCGAATATTTCAAGATGTGCAAAATGATATTTGCGCATATGGTCTGACCATTTAAATGTTTATTCTCTTCTAAAATGTTTCTAAAAGGTCCAACAAACAATCAGAACAGTGTCCAAACTGAATTTATATTTCAATAATAAGTCACGTTTAAATTTTTTTCAATAATTACAGTAGTGTAACCTGTTATTTCTTCAACTTGGAAGCACATAAGAAGCAGATAAAATAATGACAAGCAGATGTAAAGATTCCTCTGACTGCAGACCTCGAGCATTCTCATATGGTCGCCGGATGCCTCACAAGTGTAGCTGCACCTTGGCTTATAGATCTCAGCAATAAGGTGAGAATCCAGTCACCCGTGATTATTACCAGCTCACTCATGAAATCGGCAACCACAGGGCCGTGATGGAGCGAGGAGAGAGAGAGAGAGAGAGAGAGAGAGAGAGAGAGAGAGAGAGAGAGAGAGTCAGAGATCAGGAGCTGGTTTCTATCAGGTTGAGGCTGAACTCGTACTCCTGCCTTGTTTAGCTTCACCACCTGACAAACCCCAAGAAAAAAACATTTCAGCGTCCCCACTTTAAGGGGAAAACACCCAATGCAAATGTTTGACACCACAGTCATTCCTGCCTTCCACAGCTAATGCTGTTGCTTTAAATTCACACACATGAAATATTAATATTCCACTGAGAAGCTTTTCCAGAGACTTCCATTTCCTCCAGCACTGAGTTTATTACATCCAGATTAGATTCAGTGTTTTTATCAGCGCGCTGCACTCGTGCACGCCAAGCTGAGTCTTGAGTGTTTGTGAGAATTACACGTAAGTGAAAAAGTATTTTTTCCAGTGCCATGCCTGCAGAAAATGTATGTTTTCCCAAATACAAATCAAGGTTTTATTAATGCATAACTGAGTGTTAAGAATTTAGATGATCCAGACCACGAAGCTGACTTGACCTAAAATAGGATTTAACAGCTCTCTGAACCTCAAAAAGTGGGAGCTTTTATTACACTCCCACATTGCTGTACGCCTGTGGATCTGGAAACCCTTTACAAAATGCACACAAAACTATAAGGCCCCTCTGAGGTTGGCTATCCACACTATACCAGTACTCCAGAAACATGGCGTATAAATCATTCAAATCATATCTGTGTTTCTGCTTCATGGCTGCCGGCTTCCGAATCTCACATCCTGGATAGAGTGCATCCCCCCCAGAGTTTTCTCGCACTGATGACTCTGCGTGAGGAGCGAGTTATAAAGTTACATCTGTGTACACAGACGTTTTGAGAACTTCAGCACTGAAATTTAAATTTTCTTTTCACTTTGGTCCTGCAGGCCCCGGGCTCCCTTTAGCAGCTCAAACTTGATACCTCACGACCTTTCCCAATATTATAATATTCTTTCACTTGTTTTTGTCTTTTTTATATTTTATATTCATGCTTATTGACTTGCTGTAATTGCTTTATTCCTTGTATGTGAAAACCTACTTGGTATAAACTTGAACATATTTTTTTAAAGTGCTCATAAAAGCGATTTTGAACTGATGACATGAAAAGTTCGCCACAAATAATGAACAGATATGAAACAGGGTTAAAAACAATGGATTTGTATCACCTCTACATCTGTGATTGGCATTGATAAAACCTTTTACGCAGCACTGTCCCTCCTAAATCCCAAATAATTACGACAGGCAGTCAGATGTTTCTGGGGTCTAATTGACCCCAAACACAAGTCACTACATAGGACAACATATACATGTACAACACGTAGATTTGTCAGTTATTTTGGTTAAAAATATTTATATATTAGTTCATGCGGAGCCCAAATAACACATTAAACATTCAATATTTTCTTGGTTTATTAACATAAACTTACATATACAGGGTTCATACAGTTTTTTAAGAGTAAAATTCAAGCACTTTCAATGTATCTTATCCCCAAATTTCCAGACTCTCGAAGATTTAAAATTTTTTGATTGTGTTTATGATGAAATAGTGAAATAGATTATGTTGTATATTTAAATTCAAGCATATTCCTAACTTTGAAGACATAAAGGTTAAAATCAAGTATTTTCCAAACATTGTTTGAACCCTGCGTATACCACATATTGGGCTAAAATAAGGTCAGAAGGAAAGTATCTGAAGGAAAAACAAAATTACACATACTGTCGAATCTGTCAAACCACAAGCAAAGACAATGTCAACCAAGAAAGGGTCAAAAGTGATGTAATTTAATAATAACAGAAACAGAAAGAAAAGCTGTCAAGAATTTCAAATTGTCGAGAGAACATTCAAAGTAATAGTATGTTTGTAGTTTTATAATGTTCCCACATTCATTTCTATTAATAAAAGAATAGCTATAAAAATTGCTCTGGGTACTTTTGTGTGAAAATGTTTGCCATTTTAATAACTTATACAAGTTATACAAGTACATATTTGCTATAATTATATAATGTTAAATGTTTTGATTAAATGTATTTAATGTAGAAGATTTAGATTAAGGAATTAGAATAAATGAGTTTGAACATGTAAGGGATTCATTTCAGCCTATAAAGCGTTGTTATGGGGGCTTTATGCTTAGCAGGGTATCATACGCTCCTGAGCTGTTTGCTCCTTGCAAATAGACAAAACATACATTTGTTGACATATATATATTTAATGGGTCAGTTCAAGTTGCCATAAACACGCAGAGTACAGTCTAGTGATGAGATAAGCCACAGTGTTAACCAGCTTCCCAGTATAATTTATGACCCACAAGTCCAGCCAGATTAGGCCTGATTGTATCGCTGGTGCCATATGTGACCTACAATCTGTGCTCTGCTTGTACCGCAGGGCGGGAGGGTCAACGATGTCCCCGGGCAAAGGTTGCCATGGGAACGACCTCTGGATGCTTGGCTCTGCTCTTTGCAGCCCTCACACATCTTAAGGCTGAATTATCCAGGATTTCTTGATGTCAGGCCCGTATTCTTCTGCTCTATTTCCTCACTCTGCTCTGCAGTTTCAGCCCCCTCTGTTTCCTCTCCACGCGTACACAAACACACACGCACACACAGACAAATGCATTGGGATTTGGACACTTGCATGCATGCTGACACATCCATGTCTATGCATAGCCACAAACACACTGACGATACCCCCACCGCCCATGCAAATACACATATGGTGTACACACACAAACACCCATCACTCTTTGCACTGTGATACTCTTGATAGCCAAAGGACATTCTGCTTGGAAAATCAGGCAAATGCTCGACTGCTTGTAGTTTAACAAATATTCAACTCCTATGTTATGTTCTCACTGTATTTTAAATTCTTTATAACCAGATCTTTGGTTTTGAAATTACACTTTTTTGTTTGTTTTGGCAAATCAACTCGGCAAAACGTCATCTGAGGATCCTTATGCCTCCAGACAAATTCTGGTCGGCTGTGACAAATTTGTGCCAGTCTGTAAAAGAAAGATTCAAGCCACAAGCTATTGGGCTTGGAAAGTTATCATGTCTGTGCATACAGAAACTTCATGGATAATTTTGACATGATCCGTGATCTGCAGGGAAAATGTTCACCTCTGAATTTTAAGTCGTACTGTGCAAACTTTAAATGACAACGATTAATTGTTTTTGATGGGGAGTCTATAATGGTTTTATAATCATCCAATTTAAGTTTAATTTAATGATTTACTTTAAGTGTTGAGCTGCTGCCACAGACGACACGAAAGTACTTTGCAGCCTGCTGTAATGCTCATTAGGATAAAATGGGAGATGGTCACATGATAAGAAATATAGAGTTAAAATAAAGGGCCTCTAAGAAAAATAAACTTATTTTCTTAACTCTACTGAGATAAAAGCTAAAGAAAGAAAAGCACCCAGAAAGCAGAAAGAGATATTGTTGGAAAGTCATTATATTGCAGTGATTCCCCTGGAGATTCCCAGTTCCTCTCCCTTAACCTCAGGGTTGAGGTTAAATACAAAGGAAATAAAATTAAAAGGTAATACCCCTCAGAGCAGCAACCAAGTTAAATCAACCCTTTTTTACGCTTTCCAACAGTGAAAGCTTCTGCATCTAGATCCTGTGAAGTCATTAAGTGACTGCAGGGTTTTTATTAGATCTTTATTGAACTGTGCATGTGGGAAATACCTGTACAGTAGTTTAACCTTTAAAGGCCAGTCTGTGTGTAAAATCACTTGCACAACACGGCTGAAGAAGCACTGATCAAAAGACATACAATAAAGTAATATACAACGGTATCAGAGTTTGATTCATAAACTAAAGAGGAAATTACTGCAACTCCTGTGATAATCTGAATTACCACACACAGGAATTCAAAACGAGCGATGGCTGATCCCTACAATCAAACAAAACGATGGATATCTCCTCACAAAAAACACATGACAGGAAAACACTGTGCCATTTAAGAGTGATAACATAAAAAAAATGCTGCTGTACAAAACATAAGACAAGCTGTACAAAAGCTTAACAGACTCCCAATGCAGTTGATGTAAGCGCCATTTTAAATACTGCATAGAAAATAAAACAAATATGAAGGACGGCAACATGAGTCCTTCAGTATAATGTTGTGTGCCATCAGGCCAGAGCATTTCTGAAAACCTCCTTGCTCACAAAACATGAATGAACCAAACTCACCTCCATTATGTTTACTGTGGCCAAGCAAACTCAGCCATATAAAAAGGTTCTGTGTGTGTGTGTGTAGGAACAAAAACAGCTCCTCTTTCAGGCAGTGCATTGAGACGGACATACGAGAAATGTCAGCATGCTTTGTGCGCCGCGAGGAAGGAGGCAGCCCTCTGAAACACATTGGCACAATAACAACCAAGTTTATAGAAGGAATCAAGTTGCCAGCCTTAACCTTTTTTTATTTTTTTCTGTTCAATCTAGTATTTCCAAGGACTCGGGACACCTTCAGTGGTCTGATAAAAAAAAAAAAAATGCCATGGGACTTGGGATTGAAGATTATTATGAAGACATGTACTTGCATGAAGCACGTTGGAGTTGGAAAATGCATCCGCAGCAGAACTCTGATATGGGCTCATGTGAATTTATGGTGTTTGAAAAGTGAGACGAGTTTAAAGAAAGTGACCTACATGCAAGACTATGTAGTACCTACGCTTATTAAAACCACATCAAATCTCATAACCACATGCTTTTCCAAGAAAGCACAGCTACTAAAAGCATGCAGAATGCTGTTCCAAAAAATCAATTTTTAGAATAATTACTGCATTATCTCTACTGATCTGATTCACCTCGTCACTTGTCGTCACTTGTTGTGAAGACTGTCAGCGACTCATCTGTAATATCTTGGTCATCTCAACAATGGGATGACAAAGGGACATATCGTGTCATATTCACGACTGGGAAACACCTCTCACCTCCGAATGTGATTATATATGTATTTAATCATGTTAACAATGAAACACAGGATGAACCAGCACTGATTTAAAGTTCACTTATTTCACTGAATTATTTGGAAGGAACTGATTTTATGTTTAGAGAATATCTAGTTTCCATGCATCCAACCATTATCTATACCGCTTATTCTTAGAGGGTTGTGGGAGTATCTGGTTTTACAACATAAATTAAATCCTACCTGTCGACGGGAAGCACACACTGCCTTTAGTCAGGTGAGTAAGCTTGACACCGGGCCAATCACACACAGAGAGCTGGCACATGCCTCCAAGTTCTGAACGATAGGTCAGAGTTCAGAGACTCAAGACACTACGAGGACTTTCTAATCCCACCTGGTAACTTATCTTAACGTTATTCGCAGCGGACGTGATCGGGGCCTTTCTGTTTGCCAAGCAGGTCAACATGGGTAGTGGCGGGTTTCCGAGGGCTTAACCAACAACTCGACACCAGTTCCAGTAAGCCCCTCGAGCTGGGTCACGATGAAAGAGTCTGTGCCCACAAAAAAAAAAGTCCAGAGTGAGAGGCAAAGAAAGAGGAATCCTCTTAGTGGTAATGTCCTGTCGTGCACCTCCATCTGTTGCTCCACGATGGCCGACAGTCCAGTTGGAGAGAGAAGAGAAAACAGATCAGGAGGAGCACCACATACTGTATGCTGGCCTTCCTTGAGTGAAGACAAATGTAAGACATGGTGGACGGACTTTATTTACAGCACTCAATCTAATATTCCCTAAATGTTATTTGAATTTCATTTATATAAATATATATACAAATATGGCCCTATAAATGCCTAAAGCGTATTTTTGTCTTCTGAATATTTTAATGACAAAATCTTTTATTGAATCATATCAATGCTTCACACAAGCTCAGACATCACAGCTCTGAGCAAGACTTAAAAAAAGAAACAACAAAAAGAATATTCAATAGAAATAAAATACGGTGATTGTTCCCTTTGCCCAACGAAGACCACGAAATGTCACACCGCACGATGTATAATGTGCTACGTTTTTATGTGTGTTATGTTAACTCCATAACTCCACCTTTTTCATCCAAATGTCATGAAAACAACTTGTCAAAGCCAAAGTTTAGGACGTATCATATCAAACCATGATTTGGGGGGAAGTGGCAAGTGAGTCCCGACACCCTGAAATATTCTGGCTCACGAATGATCAAAAATTGTAATTTTGATGTGTTTAAGTTTGCTAGTTTTTCCTCAAACCTGCCAACACACTATTATTAGTATTTGTTTGCCAGTCATTTATGAGTTTAAATGTATACCATGAAGGTCTGAGCTACTGTGTACAAGCGAGTCCACTCATGACAGGAGGATTTCAAAGGCGGCCATACATTCATCAAACATAACCTCAAAAGAAATGAGCCTTTTCTTTTGAAGAAACTCAAAAAATATCCCCTTACCATTGTGTTACAGTAGTATTTTTCTGGGTACAATTAAATGGTTCACATTTTCTCCCTAAGAGAAAGCAGTTTATCTAGCAGCTTGGATCTGCCTGTGTCCAAAGCTCCTTCTAGTGATAAAAACTGACTGAGGATAATTTCAATTAGTGTTTAAACTCCGTTCTTATCTACAACCAGACTTCGCCTCCTTTTGATCGCCCCCAAAAGCAACGCGAGTTCCAAGCAGTGAAGATATAAGTGAACCCACACATGACTAGGTCTTCCAACATATCATAACCGTATTCAAGTTTCTTTCTACTATAAGAACAAAACTATCCACATCGTAGCAGAATGACTTGAACACATGCAGACTAACTCAGCATGTGCTATGGTAACGTTTATCTGTGGCTCCGAAATACAAACCACAGTGACAACAGTGCTCAGCATCTACACACAGCTGCTGATTTATGTAAGCGTTTCATATCAATTAGTAGAGAGCTTAGACGGGACGTTAGCATCCAAAACCGAAGCCATGATTGATCACTGCCATTTTATCAAGGCATTCATTTCGTCATGACTGTCAGCTGAATCACTTTTTACTGGGCCTCTGTTTTATGGCAATAGTGCTTGGATTTATTATGATGATAAAAAGTGTTGTCTGCCCTCCGACAGGTGCGCACCATTCAAACGCATTTCTTTTTAACTATCGCGAAAGCTGGCGGCCCGCCATAAACCAGAGAAGACACTGATTTCTCCTCATTTGTCAGCTAGTGCTGGAAAATGGTATGATTTAATTATAAAGAAGTGAAAGGAAAGGGACTTTAACTGCTAGCATCCACGTCCAGGTCCTAGCAGTACACTAGTGAAGGTTCTACAGTGTCTGTAAAGTTCACTTAACAAGAAAGTAAATTAAATCCTGCCAAGGCTTTTGGTCTATTTAATTAAAGCCGGGGCAACTTAGTGGGATTGAATTAGATTTTTGGCAGCGGTAAACCAATACGCTGGGAAGGTGGTGGGGGGGGTGGTGGTTGGAGTGGGGTAGGATGCAGGAGGCTATTCATGAAAGATAAGCACAGAGGCCATCTTTTAGTCCAGTTCTATTGAATAAATATTTTCTTTTTAAAACAACTATGAATGCCATTGTGTCCAATTTAATTTAGCAAAAGGAAATAGCGACTGTGTCTGCTAAGGCTAAATAAAAGCATAAAAAAACTTCAGGCTTGGTTCCTCTGCTTGTTAGAGACACTCCTCTGGCCGCCTGTGAAAACGTAACCTCAGCTAAGGTTAATCCACAGGAGTCTGTGGCTCTTTCTCAGCACAGGGTCAGGGATCACACACCAACTTTTATGGCGAGCAGACCATTTTATTTCCTCGCGCTTTATCCAGCTGCTGGTGCCAACTGGATGCAATACTTCACCGTAAGCCCTCTAAGGCCCAAGGTGAAATCGATTCCAGCGAAGAGTGGCCGTTTTGAATGGGCTTAAGTTCAAGCTAAATATTCCAGTGGATAAGAATAGCTTACGAAGCGCAGGAACTCATTCTCACCCTCGTCAACTTCATTTCATCCTGGCTGACAAATAAAAGCGTGTGTTTAACTTAGCATTAATGGGCTTCAGTGAGGGGCTTGTTTTAATTTAAAGCTGAAATCTCATACGTCTCATATGACAACACGGCTAAATCATTAATGTTCATTTGAATGTAAGTTTAAAAAAGAAAGTCTACAACAATACAAATCACTATATGTTGAACTTATTTTGCACTCATCAGTTTTCTGTTTACTTTATGTAAACAAAGCCACATCAGCTCCTTAACACTGAACTTTTAAAGTTTATTAATAAAATACCTCTTTTAATCCACAGGCTATTCAGAGCTTAATAATCATTATTTTTTTAAGAATATACATTTTTTATTTGTAATAAAAGAAATACACCCATTATATAGTTTTAAGAGTATTTCTCTATTTTTTTAACCTAAGTTATGAGGATAAATAATAGTTTTCACTTTAATAGTTTTTACAAGATACCAAATGTAATAATATTCCCTTGTATTTATTTCAACAAAAGCTGCAACTGAGTGTCGAGCTAAACTCTGAATAATCTTTGTAGAAGATTTCCAGTGTGTTCAATAACAAGACCACGAATGTTCAGCTGTTACACTCTGGGTGGCAGTGTTGATGCAATGACACGTTACACGGCTATGAAGAAGAAATCCACTCCTCTTCTCATACTGACCAAAAACATTTAAAAGTTATTTTTCTGCTCTGCTGGTGGTACTGTTCGTCACTGATATTGTTATTTTATATTTATATTTTTACATTTAAATCCCTCTTTAAACGGCGGCACTGAACACTGACTGAAGTATAAGAAGCATTATATATATATATAAAATGTATATTGTGTGTCTAGGTCTGAACAGCTTCATATCTAGAACTATCCATATCCTCAACCATATGCATATTCATATTATTGTAATCAATGTCAAAACATAATTTTATATTTGATTATATGGATTTAATATTGACTAAATGTTTAAAACTATTTCTGATAAAGCAGATTCATTTAAACATTGCCAAAACACAATAATTGAAACATTGCAAAAGTAATAGTAATTTTCAGATTTAGACATTTATAAAAGAAACACATATAAAAGCCATGTTAATTATATATATAGACCTTAAATGCAATAATAATATTATCGTAGTCATACAAGGGCTGCTATCAATATCGTTGGCCATTCTGAATTGCAGATTTGATGGGCGATGTGAAATTGGGATAATTTTTTTTATTATCAATACCATCTAAAAAACACACTCAGATATAGCAAAAATCCTATTGAGTTTAAATCTGATAATATAAAAATACAATGCTTTTCTTTTGTAATAAATTTATAATCATGTGAATAACATAAATGTTATAAATACAGAGACAAATTAATTATGGTAATGGTATTGAATTAATGCTGCACATACATATGTAAATTATATAGAAAATGTTTTCTAATAATTGTAAAACGATTACACTATAAAACATATTATTCTGATTAATGACATTTTTTTTTAAATGCATACACACAAAATGAAAAAATGATGATGTGGCATTTTTAAAGATGCTAACATGCTAAAAAAGAAAACAACAACAAACATGCAGCTCTGCACTACTGCTGCTATGTAGCTTCACTACACAGCATTCAGCAGCTGGTCAAAATATTGCCCTCACATCAAGTATTCAGTGATTAAAACAAGCAAACTGCTGCAATTTTTCAAGAATTTCTGAGCGAAAATCCATTTCTCCTCGGTGCACCGTGTGAGCATGTATTACGCGGTATGTTTTGTGTTTACTGTAGACTGCTGTGACCAATGTTACTATAAAACGGAGCTGTCTCGATTTAGTTGCGTTAGGGTGCGTTATAGCTCCAGTACTTTTTGCTTTTGTTGGATTACTGAGTAACAGAGGAACATGAGAGGATTTATGCCCCCTTCAGACATATCTGCTTTGCATTACACATATTTTATTACTGTGCAGCATTTACAACACAGCGTGGCAGAAAAGATCTCTGTGGGCAATACTAGAGGAGTATAAATATAATTTCTTCAACGTCTCCTCTGGCTCAAGTTGAGCTCCGCGTTGAGCTGGTGTGGAACTCATAGTAAGGGTCTGGGGAAAGCTGCTCTCTCAGCGCCTCGCCGTTTTGTTCCATCTGTGAGTCACCTGAACATGATCTGAAGTCAGCCAGTCAAGTGACCTGGAATCAATATAGTCAAACTCAGTGGAGGCAAATAAATCAGCCTGGCTCATTTAACCCATGAGAGTCCTGCTGTTTATAGCTACAGCGGTGCGGCACGTAATAAGAAAGGCATGTTTGATGACAAATAATTTATTCTAAATTCTTGTTTCTCCTCCAGCTTTAGTGACTCCATGTTTTATATCCATGAGGCATCTCCCTCTGCACATGTTTCTTTTGTACTGAAAATCCTCATGAGGACATCTGAGAGCTAGCTGGACACTGGACATTTATTTTTATTATCATGCTTTCTCTCTGGGTATCTTTGTATTTTACACAAAGCAGTAATTGTTTGGCATATCTGTAATTTCTGCAGCTGCTTCAGTGTATCTCTGTCTCCATGCATGTCATATAAAAACCATTATGTGCTGTATTCTTTATCTATCATAACTCTGTGTATTAAGATACTGGAATTTTACTGCCAGCTTCTGGAGCAGGAAATCGGTTTTGCACTACTCTTAGGAAATTTAAAAAATACGGCTATGGCTTGCAAGATGAACAATAAATACAGACGGCCATCAGTGACATCTTGGACCTACTTGGAAAAGAGTAATCTTATTAAAAACAGCTGAAAACACATAAAAGTTGAATATGTTATGATTATTAATATGCATATTTATTTTAACGTATTGCATTTTTATTGATTGTAGGAAAACGATTGCCAGTAAAGTTGCTGCCAGACTCAATTGTGCCAACTTAAATCAACTTAGTGCAAACACAGCTCAATTTTAATAATTTCCAAAGATTTATTGTGACTTGTCTCAACGTACTTTGAGCCAACATCACATCAACTGATTACGGTTTTATGATGATTCATGCACAGGAAGGAAAGTTTTGCATTCTGGAGGAAGTTATATTTCTCTTCAGCTTTGGTTCCTTGACAATGTTATTGGCGAATAACTGCTGCTCAGGTCTTTACCTAACTGACAACCAGGCCATGTTAAATCACATGATGCCTTCCTTGTGATGCATGAATGATGGTTAGCTGCTCTGAGTTTAGCTACAAGAAGTCAAATAACTGAAGTCTTACATATGCTGTCAGCATTGTTAACTGCACAAAGATGAATCAATGCAGCCAATACTTATTAATTACCCACTCACTGCTAGAGTTCAATTCATTTTCATGTTTTTAATAGATATGCACCTTTAATGGGCCTTTTAAGCAACAGCATGTAAACTTGTTTTTTTAATTGCATCTTTCCAAGTCCTTACCTATCGTTGACCTAACAGTTCAAGTGAGTGCATGCAAACTCAGCTATTACGCAGACTATTATGTTCAATTATAGAATGAATTGTAACTCCACATTTATCAGACTTCACTTGAATATCAGACTGCACTATTTTACAGTATCAGTTCCCATAGTTTGTCGTAATGGCCTACAGTCTCATACTCTTATCTTTTTTAGCTTTTTTTTTCTTTAAGCAGGACACTCAAACTCTAAAAGTGAGTTGTTGTGAAACGTGTTAAAAAAGAGAAAAAGCTAAATAAACTAGAATAGCTATAAAAGCTATACAAGCTATAAAAACAATCACATTTTACATTTAATTCTAATATATGTATTTTGTGTTTTCTTTAATCCATTGTGCCTTAGCGTCTGTTTAAATTCACACAGCTGACAGAAAAGAAAAAGGTTTAATTGTGATTTATATGCCACATACAGTACATCATAGACTCTTGCAATTTGAAGTAGTTTCAATTCTGTAACAACAGACCTATATGCAATTTAACTTATGCTAATGTAATGTTGCCAGTAAATGACATAATTGATCTTTCTGCATGCTAAAAAACTAAATAAATTAAGTCTTAATTTATATAATCTATGCTATAGGCTAATATATTCAGAATAATATATATTAGTCAGACAGGTACAGTCATTAAGAATGTAAAACTTCACACATTCAATTGGTTAAACATTGAACAGCATACAGAAAACGAATATTAGTATTTTAGGAGAGTAAATTATTGAAATTATTGAAATAAAAATATTAATCTTTTTTTTTACAGTTATGCATTAATTTCCCCAGAAGAAAACCCCATCACTCAACCTGGTGGAAGGCTTAGTGGAAAACTGTAAAGTGTTAAGAAATGAAACTGTAAATATTGGAGGAGAAAGTGGAAATTATATGAAATTTGTGGACTTACTTTAATTGTTCTCCCGTGTTCGTCACCTGTTACAGCACCAAAAGTCCCTTAACGGCCCGTAGCAGCCTCATGGTGAACCCCGCAGACACGTTCACACTCTGTCTGATAAACGAAAAACCACTATTTCCACTTGGAGCGGTGTGGCAGTGAGAATAAGTTGCTCCATCTTTTATAAATGCCCCACATGATCCCAAACACTTAATTATCGCTAGGTAAGGCAGTGTGGACTGTCCTCCTCTTGGTGATTGGCAGCGTGCTGAATTGAAGTGGCTTTGAAGGGGATGAATGGTCCTCTTGACGTCCGGCTGCATCGATAATTCAAATGTTTTAAATCTTCTGCCTTAAATCATACGAATAAAGACACTGGTTTTGTTCTGTAGGACACTGGCTGGATTCGTGTAGCGTTAAAATGTGTGGCCGTGTCTCTGCGTTGATCGGTGCTCCCCTCTGTCTGTCGTTTTTTTGGTTTCGCCCAAACTTGGTTGAGATTTGAGTTCGTTTGCTCTGCTATCTGGGGTCGCTCTATTGGAGGTGAAGGACCGCCTGTCCCCTCTCTGCCTTTGCTGTCAATGGCTTTCTGGACGTATTTTATTTGAATGTCTGGACGATATAAGTGACCAATAATGGATATTCTATGGATATTATGGACCATACCGGCCGTAATAGCTGTTGAAGGTAAGCTAATGTGTTCATTAAACCGCATCTTCTTTCCGGCTTTGAGTTTGAGACAAAGCGCGTGATAAAGACGTTTATTAATTTTAAGCATAGGAGGTTAACGGGAAATACAATCACTTTTCAGCCCCCTTCATATATGTTGGTGTTTCCGCCGTGCTTACGGTGCTTACATGTAGCGCAGAGCCAGCTCAAAACTGCAGGCAAGGGATGGGACGCAGAAACATGCTCCCGCATCTCCGCAGGTACCGGACGGATGCGGTGTTTGGCGTTAATAGCGTTAATAGCGGGAAACGACGGGCTTTTGTGTTGCACACCTACATACGGCAGGTTTATTAAACGTTAAATCTCTTGTCAGGTAGGTCGCATCCCGTGCGTCCGTGGAGGTGTGTCACCGGTTTCGTCTCAGTTGAGGGGAGAAAACCGTGACAGGGGGGGGGGGGGGGGGGGGGGGGGGGGCGGGGGGGGGGGGGGGGGCGGGGGGG
>JAVQJD010021774.1:0-17787 GCA_036023655.1 Nannoperca australis
CCCTTAGTTATGCTGATATAAGCCTAGACTGCTGGGAGACTTCCCATGATGCACTGAGCTCCTCTCTCTTCCTCTCCCTCTCCATTTGTACACACTCATATCCCATTAATGCTTGTTACCAACTCACCTTCTTCCCCTAGCTGTATGCTTCTCTCTCTCTCTCTCTCTCCTTCTAAAGATTTCTGCAGGTATTTCTGCCTCCGGCGCTGTGGAGTCTGGATCTGTGGTTGCACCTGCTGCCCTCGTGCTCCTGCTCAACTGCTCAACCGTTGTTGCTATTATTGTTACTACTGTACTACTGTATGTTCTCCTTCCTCCTGCTCTCTCTCCTTGGATATAATACATTTCACTGACTTATATTTAACTTGAAAAAGAATTTATACATTTATAAATGTATACATGGATGAATGTATTTAGGAATTTGTACACAACTAAATAAAACAATACATACATCAATTAAAACTAAATTGTTTTTAAATATATAACTTGTAAATCAGTGTGACAATCAAGCTTTATACAGGAAATAAAATAAATAGGTGAATCTAGAATAAAGTTAGAAATACTGTTTTTCAAAAAGATTGACCAGTTGGTACCATACACACACACACACATTTCCATTCCAACTGTTTTTATCGGCTTTTGGACGTCACTAGAGCTCTCCGTGGTGAGCAGATTCACTTCTTTGTATCAACCACAAACTAGTTCAAATGATGAGGCAGTGAGTGTTACTGTTAATTGTCCATGGCACTTAAATGATACTAGATAATGGATAAAATAGCACATGAGAAATGGGGAACCTTTGAAAACCTTTTATACATTTATCTGTGTAGTTATTTAGCTTTTTAAAAATAATAATATATTGTATAACAAATACCACAATTTACAATGTATTCATTTATCTATTTTAATTAATTAATGTATTTTATTTTGATACATAAAATTACCCAATTTATCAAGGGATTTACTTTTATTTTATTAATCTCTAATTTTAATCATCAAATAAATATATGATTAGTTTCATTCTATATCACATTTACTGCACTTTTATGCTCCTTTTAATACCAAACTTATCATCATCCTTCAAGTTGTTTGGATTAAGCAGACTTATGATTTCCCAGGATGAACTGAAGATTTTCATCTCATGATATTGGCTGTTTAAAGATAACTATGAGGCTCAATGCTCAATGTTGGTCTACTCTACAGGCTGATTGTTAGAATAGAAAACAATGGTAGAAAACAAATGACTCACCTCTTTCTTGTAACTGTTTAAAGTTTTAAATCTTTTGCTGAGCAGGATCGCAAACCAGCACCTCAACTTTTCCTCAGTGGACATGTGTGAACTGTGTGTGTGTGTGTGTGTGTGTGTGTGTGTGTGTGTGTGTATGTGTGTGTGTCTCAACAGAGACCTCCCTCCACAGAGAGTGTGAAGTCTGAAATACAGATCTGGAATGGTAACTGCTCTCTCAGGCTCTGTGTTTAAGATGATATTTTTAGGCAGCTGGGCTACAACACCTGACCTCAACAACATGACACACACACGCACACACAGATGCTTTCTAACAGCTTTCCTAATGTGATCTGAGTTCTCTAATGTGACAGTGATTACTTTCCTTCAACTTGTGTGGTAATAAAACACACATAATCACAAGAAACAATGCCAGAAAACAAAAAGAAGAGCATTACTGTCGTTATAAGAATGTCACTAATGTGTGGACAGGTGTGGAGATCAGTCCACATTCATGAGTTCAGAGTTATTTCTGGAGATCATAAAACGTAAAGCATTCAGTTGTTATGTTTTACTAATTGTTGTTGGGGACAGAGATAATCTTACAAGACTTTAAGCTTTTCTTATAACAGATGGGATTTCTATTTACGTGTCATTACAGAAAACGTGCACTCAAATAAAGCGCCTGACAGGAGTGAAAGGGCATGCTCCGTCATGATGTGTCAGTGTGGTCCTCCTCTGAGGTCTGTCTGCTCTGTAGACTGAGGCTCAGCTCCAGCTGCCTCAGCTGCTCCAGAAATCCAGAGTTGGGTCCAATGTCTCGGTTCAGACGCACAGCGATGATGGCCTCCACTAACGTCAGGCCCTGGCACATCATCAGATACGCAAGAACCAGCGCTCCAGAGCGACTGACACCCATGGCGCAGTGCACAAACACCTTCCCTGGTAGATACATTGAGAAGTATATTTAATAAAACTTCAAATAATTGGTTGAAATGTTCAAGAGTGTACAGACCTCATCAACCCAACATTTACACATTTTATCTATTAATACCCCTCGAACAGAGCGGTCAGAAAGTCAAAGCAAATCTAAAGGTATAGACACCAGCCATCTGAACACTTCTGAATAGGGTTTTCTTTTCCAGAACATAGCTACCCTTTATTGGCTGCAGTTATTTAAAATTGATCTCCTCAACCTTAAGCTATGTCCACAACCAGATCGTATACCATATTAAATTATCTTTGTTTGTTTCATCTGGTGCAGCTAGTCCACATGTTGATTCAACAGCAGATTACAAAATCAGATGTAATGGTTTTAATAATGATAATCATTTCCTATCATGCTTAATTAAGTTAGTATATCTAGAAATAAAGCAGAAACTAAGCGTATAATATTATGTTAGTGTTGCAATTCTTTGATTGTATTTTACATGTGTTTTTTATTTCTTCACAAAGCACATTTTTGTTGCTCTTTACATTATAAATGGACTTTTGCTGTCATATTTGCACACTGACCATTTTGCTTCAGAGCACTGTCTATGAACTGTGCAGCCGAGCTGAAGAAAGGTCGGAGGGTAAACTCCGGATGGTCTGCAGCTTCGATGCCGTGGTATTTCACTTGAAGGTCACTGTAGAACTGTTGACCGGTGTTGATCCGGTGTCGGCCTGCTGCAGCGTTCAGTATGTGAGTTACACCCAGAGACGAGAGGGTGGATTTATCTCGTGCCACAGACCTGCAGACACACAAATTGATTTGTTGTAATATATTTTTACAACATTTCAAGCTGCGGGATTTGATTTCTACTCACTCATCTCCGATGTACAGGTTGGGCCAGACTTGATTTACAGGTGCCACTGGCTTCCTGTTCGTCCAGAGAATTTGCCTCAGCTCTGTCAGAGATGGTGTTTCCTTCTCCTGGGCTGATTGATCTCTGCAGTAATAAAGATGTGTGTGTCTGTGTGCATATGTGTGTGCATTTGTTAATGGTTTTGTCTGTGTGTGTGTCTGTGTGTGTCTGTGTGTGTCTTTACAGTGTCCGGGCCTGTTGTCGCCTCCTCCTTTCCCTCTCCAGGCTCATGTCGAGGCTGCGGAGCTGCTGCAGGAAGCCTGGGTTGGGACAGATGTCTCTGTGTGGCCTGATGGCAGCTACCGCTTCCCGCAGCCTCATATCCTCAGTAATCATCAGGAAGGCCAGCACCAATGTTGCAGAGCGACTCACACCCATCAGACAGTGGACAAGCACCCGTCCTGGGACAGGGACATTTGCTGTTGCCTTTAACACCAGATACTTTATAAGATAGACCTGTACAATCTAATGCATTCCAATACAACAGAAGTGCCATAACATATATGTTGTAGCTCATAATGTTCAGTTTTTGGTGAAATTGTTGTGAATGTGTATATTTAATTATATGTTATTTACCGAGGTCATAGTTAAAGGTGATGTTGTACAGCATTTACATACATGAGGGGGACAGAATATTAGAAACACCAGTCAGCCAAATTAACATTATAAGCATAAAATATAGACTTTATGGTAGATCTGTTGTACTGGAGTGCATTAGATTGTACAGGTTTAATTAATAAAGTGGACAATGAGTGTAAATCCAATCTCACACACCAAGATATTCAGTAAGTGTGACTGACTTGCCTCCCATGGCCAGTGCAGCTCGGATGTATCGTGCTGTTGGGTAAAAGAAAGGACTAAGGATGAACTCTACTGCATCCTCAGCCTCCACCCCATAATAATCCATTGCCATGTCTCTGTAGAAACGTGGGCCTGTGTTGACGTAGAAGTAGAGTCCGGGTCCGCGGTTGGGGGGTCCATGAGCAGCATTTACAATGTGAGTGATTCCCAGATTGTGGAGAGCGCCCTTGTCACGAGCTGCCACCCTGAAACACAATCAGACACCCACGTCTGTATGAGTGAAGGATGTGTATATAGATTGATGTGTGCATGTTATTGTGTGGGAACATACTCGTTGCCTATGTAAAGGTTAGGCCAGACTTGATTGACATGTCCAGTAGGTCGTCTGTCAGCCAGCAGGAACTCCTGCAGCTCCGAGACAGACGGAGGTTCATATGGGGGATCCCTAAGAGACATCCTGACACACGTACACGCACACACAAAGCACATTCTAGGTTTATGAAATATGTTCTGTCTCTGTTAAATTATATACAAAATTCCTCAGCCTCTACACATTCATACAGTGTCCTTTTCTTAGAAACCTAATGCATACAGTCATATTCAGTGGTAAAGCCAGAGATGACAGACTGAGCAAACAAACCTGAAAGATCCCCAAACTAACCTTTGTCCACTCACTTTAAGGCAGTGCAAGCTCTTCTCCTACCGTGCTCGCTCTTATTTCTCCATAAACACTCACGCCCACATATGACTGTACCCTGTTTCCTTTTATAACTGTGTAATCAAACACTCACTAGTGACAAAACATCCTGTGGGCACATTCAGGCACATTTTGACGACATGCCTGAAGTCTCATTCCTCTGAACAATGTGTCATTATCCTGTGAACTTTAACATTAGCTCACTTGCTTATAGTTTCTACAAAACACCGCAGACCGTTATGTAATACACCGCTGTACTGTATGTGTCTCTATGTTGCTACCCAGGAGCCGAGTAACGCCTGCTGCTCTGCTCCTTTAAGTAATATGATCGAGGCTATGAATAACATTCACCAGTGATGTGTTAACTTTAGCTCCATTTGTTGTATTATTACAGCATACTGAATTATTTCACATAAATCAGATATGTAGGTCATTTTCACTGCATGTTTAACAAAAAGAAAGAATACCTATAGATAAGAAAGGGTAGGTAAAGCACTCTCTTTACTCCTTCAGATGACTGTAAAGTGCAACAGTGACAGCTAACATCAGCTTCAGGCTGAAAGACATTATCAAGCCACATTTCTTTTGGTATGAGTTTGAATGCATTTAAATTAATTTGTATTGCAATCTTTTCTTTTTGGCTCTGTTTGTTTAATCACCAATTTAACATGTTTACATTTTAAATATTTAAAAATAGTATTTATATGCCCTTTTGGCTGTAATGAGTCCACACTGAAAGGATTCAGAAAGCTGAGAATATTTGCCTCATCAAAGGAGTTCTTTTTGTTGTTGCAAAAATGTAATATTTGATCCTATCTATTTAGCTTGTTTTTCTCAGAACAGTAAAGCAATAGTTAATGCAATCTAAGTGTTTTCGATCCGAGAAGTCATGTCTTTGTTAATGCAAAATGATAAGACTGAAACAAAAAACAATCTCTCTGGTTTAAGGGATTATGGACCAATAATCATATAATAATAATCATAATCATAATAATCATAATAATCATAATAATAGGGTACCGTATTGAGCAAAAAAGTGTAATATGCATAATTTAAACATGTAATTTTATATCCATCCAGCCAAAATATATCAATAGAATATCATAAAATGTCTTTAATGAACATTCACAGTCATAAAGTTGTATTTACAGCTTGTGAACATGACTGACAACACTGACAGGTAACATTTGAAAAACAAACCTTACTGTACTTAGATATTTACAATATTTCACAACACATACTTGCTGCTGTACGCAGAAGTTAAACTTATAAAAAACATGGAATTTAAATGTCACTCCAGTCCTCAGCACCATCATAAACATTCTGATAGCACATCACTACTTACAACTATTGTCCATACTGATTATAGGGGAGTGTGACACATGGAAAGACAGAGGTCAGAAGGTGACTGTTGGCTGATGTGATGAAGGAGCACAGAGGAGATCAACAAAAGAGGGAGCGGGATGTCAGAGAAGAGGACACAGCCTCCGTTTGAGTGTCAGCTGTTCGTCCAGCTTGAGGAGGAGGGACAGGAAATTCTGGTTGGGGTAAATGGCTCGTTTTTGGACGACGCACCTCAGAGCATCTCTCAGAGAGAGACGCTGCCGCAACATCAAGTAAGCCAGGACAAGAGTGGCTGATCGACTCATGCCCATGATGCAATGCACCAGCACTTTTCCTGTAGAGCAGGACAGAGAATGTGAGAGCAAATAGAGAAAATGAACAAAACTGTAAAGGTTTGATGGGACAATGGGCGTCACATTCAGCCACCTTACCATCTTTGTTCTTCAGGGCTTTATGGATGAAGTCAACTGCAGGTTTGAAGTACTGACTGAGGTCAAAGCCTTCTGAATCCTCTGCGGGGATGCCAAAGTAAACGCAGGCTTCCCCGTAAAAACTCTGGTCACCGATGCTGCCCTGCTTGGAGTGCGCTGCGTTCAGGACATGAGTGATGCCAAGCTTATGTAAGGTCTTTCTATTCTGTGCTACGGCCCTGGAAAAACACACAAAAGACACAAACACAAGGAATAAACAGGAAACGTGAAACAGAAAAATGGAACCATACTAAGATGCACTTAAACAGGTTCTGTGCTTTAACAGGACAACAAAGCTGATCAGCTTCTCTCCTGCAGAGCTCACAAAGGTCCCCCTGCAACAGACTCCACAAAACACGAGACACTCACACATTTCCTATGTACAGGTTGGGCCAGACTTCATCCACTGGCGTGAGCTCCAGTGTGCAGGAATCCAAGATGCGCTCCAGTTCTTTAATAAGCACCGGGTCCTGTAGCTGGTTGCTCACTGACATTCTCCCCGGACACAGAGTGCTCCTCCAACAGACCCCAACACTGCTCAAGCTGTCTGTGTCCACTGACCCGTCACCCCACAGTCTGCAGCTCAGTGAGAGACGTGAGCAGGTGGTTGTTTGAATGCCTCTTGGCTCCAGAATTAGCCCTCTGTGTTCATGTAGTTCCCTCTGACTGGATGTAGCTATTTCATGTTGCTGTTGCATTGATTGGCCTGCTCGCTGATGGGGCTGTGGGGGGTTGTCCTCAATTACCACTGAGGCCACATCAGGAGAGGACAAAAGAGGGACAGTACTGCTGAACTGTTTTGTGTATACATACAGTAAATGGTACAACTGGAGACAGTCTTGCATGGTGTAAATGAGCACACTGACTTCTGCCGAAGAAGACAATTCTATGGATTTATTATTACCTAGGGTTTGATTCATTTCGCCTCATTTAACCCTTTGTCCTGCAGTTTCCTGTCCAGGGCTATAAGCTGTCGCAGGAAGCCTCTGTTTGGGAAAATCCAGCGTTTCTGCTGCACACAGCGCGTAGAGGACAAAAGACTGAGGTGGTGATGAATCATCAGGTAGGCTAGCACCAAAGCAGCTGAGCGACTCACACCCACAGCACAGTGCACAAACACCTTTCCTGGAAATCCCAAAAGACACAAACAAAGACACTGAAAACACAGGTGACCCCACGCCCACTGTTCTATGTAGTGTCAGCACGTCCAGGCAGCTTACGGTACCTCCTGATGTCAAAGCCTGGTGAATGAACTCAGCAGCAGGATAGAAAAAGGGTGAAAGGTCAAATGTTGGCAGGTCGTTGGCTGGGACTCCGTAGTATTTCACCGTGGTGCCGTAAAAATCGTCGCTGCCCTTACAGCACAGTTTTCCGTGCGCTGCGTTCAGCACATGACTGATGCCCAGCTGCCAGAGCCCGAGCTTGTCGTGAGACATGAACCTGACACAGATACCACAATTTAGTCATGAATGCATAACAAGTCAAACACACGCGCGTGAACTTAAATAAGCATGCTCACATGTCTCCCAGATGCAGGTTCGGCCACACCTCATCTGCGTGGCGACAGGAGCACGGGGCTGAATGTAAAACCTCCTCCAGCTCCTGGAGAGATGGGGTCTCCCACGTCCTCTTTGAATCCTCTTCTTCCTGGTCTGTGTTGCTGACATTTCTCTGCTCAGAGTCTCGTGGATCACATCTCACCTCGGAGACAGCCCCTCTGATTGGTTTTCTGTCAGACATGTCTAAGTTCAGAGGGTGTAAACTACTCTGTTGTTCCCCTAAAACTGAATCACGCCGCTGTCTGCTGCCTTTGCTTTGGTTGCTGGCTGTCTCTGACTGCCACAAACAGGTGGTGCAGTTTGGCACCGACTCTCTCAGTTAATACTCTCACTCTCAACTCTCAATGTGGTTATAATGACAACACTGGTTGGAAAACCACTGCTGGTGCTTTTACTTTATTTATCAAATGAAAACAAAAATAATCCATGAAATGCTCCTCTTTTTTTTATGATTCTAGAGAAACACAACCTGTTAACAGATGCTGTTTTAGTCCTGAACGTGGCCAGCAGGTGTCAGTGTGCTTTAAGCAGCAGCCCTCGGTGACGCCAGCTGCATTTCTTTGCTGGTGTTGTCCATTCTTCTCTCTTCCTGTTTGGTGTTGCCTGGTTGTCAGAAGCATGCTGGACATGAGATACTCCTGCGAGTTGAGACGCAGACAGACAGCTCGTCTACGCCCTCTGACAGCACAGTGACAGTGGACCTTTGGGGTAAGAGAGGCGACTTCTGTTTAATATCATCTTTTAAAGTAGGTTTGGAACGACTAAATGTACTTTCTGTCACTTGTTTGTTCTCCATTCAACATGCACTGTGGGCTACCCTTCGACTTTTTGCTTATGTTAAGAAAGTTATTTCAAATCACCACCATCGCCGTGATCATTTGATTCCATCTCTCTGAGTTTATGTCATGCTGAAATGTGTCAGTGGTGTTGCATTGTGGCCCTGTGGCGAACAGACTATGAGCCCTTTGTCAAATTGTCTCTCTCTGACACACACACACACACACGCGCACACACACACGCACACTCTGAAGGGCTTTCTCTCTCACAGCTGTGTGTCACCGCTCACTGAGACTCACTGTAAGCCAGCCAAACAGGCTGACATGGCACTTGTGAATCCCCAAGTAAAGCCTCAGGCAGAGATGTTGCCAGTAAACTCTAGAGGCTAGTTAAAAATAACTTATTTCTCCCTGAGCAAACGGAGCAGCAGCTACCCAGGTGAGTTTCGGTGAGTTTAGGTCTCAGACATGTAACTCTTTCATATTGATCAGTTGATTAGCTGAATCCGATCAGACAGATAGTGGCAGCCAGCCACCATAACATCTGCTTTATTGATGGTTCACACCAAACTGTTTGGTGTGATGGTCGTTGGGAGCTTTCAGACGAAGCTTATTGGCAAAATCCAATTCCCTGCTATTTTTGGAACGTTGGCCTATGTTGGTATCAATAATGTTATGTGTCATGTTAACTGTGCCTGGTCATCAAATGAGTAACGATGTGAGAATAACAAGAACAACTTTAATATAGATATTTAAGCAGTAACATGATATTATAGTGTTAAAATGTCGGTTTGGTCTTTTATAACAATAATGACAATATTTTGTATAGAGCGGGGGAAAATATTAATTGATTAGCAGATTAACTGAAAATTGTCCAAGTCAAATGCCAGACATTTGATGGTTCCAGCTTTTAAAATGTGAAGATTAGCACTGCAGCTAACAGTAATTTTCATTTATTTATCGATTAAACTATGATTCCATCCATCAATTAATTTTGTTTTATTAAACATCAGAAAATATTGAAAACTGTCACCGTTTCCTTGTCCAAGGTGACGTCTTCAAATGTCTTGTTCTCTCACATTGTGAACGACTGAAACCAAAAAAAATGGAAACCATTTTGCAAAACAAAAAAAGTTTAATTGATGATGAAAATAGTTGCTGATAAATTATTTTGTCCATCTACTAACCGATTAATCGACTCATTGTTTCAACACTGGTGAGGATTTGCTGCGTTTCTTATTTTACATTATAGTAAACTGAATTTTGGGGGTTTTGGACTGTTGGTTGGGGATAAAGTCACACGATTACTGTAAGTGTTTAAACTATAAAAAATACTGGCCCCTTTTATGTATCAGCATTTATTGATATATCATCAGAGCAGCCTATTATTCTTTGATAAGTTAATACCTCCTAAAACCCAGTGCTGTCTCATGCATTACTGATAACTGAAAGCTGCTTACTTGGGTAATTTTGAGTCTGTATCTGCCGTCCAATCAGTACGTAGGTTATCGCTCACATTCAGCAGTTAACAGCAGTACAGTCATGTTGGTTGAGCCTTGCAGACCTTTGGAGCACTGGGGAGGACAAGGCGAGCAGAGCTGTGGAGAGCTTATCACAGGGTCAAAGGGTGAACAACCAGAAAAGGACATAGCAGAGAAGAGAGTTTCATCAGTCTGTCTGGGAGAAGATCTTGCTCACACTGCTTGTTGTGTGTTAACCCTGGATGGTTAGTGACTCACTGTTTTATTTATTATTATGAAATGACAGCTGGATGACAGAGAGGATGGTCACACTCCATTAGGTTGAACTGTTTGTTTTGGCTTGACACATAGAAAACATAAGCCTGCTTTACGTGGATCAGTGCGTGGTGCCGGTGCATACTGATACTGTAGGCCACTGCTTTGCTGTACAGCCACAGACCTGATCACAGATGATGTAATAGCACTAAGTAGCCTGCAGTGTGTGGTGCCGGGCCACGTCGAATAAGAGCACGAACAATCTGCCCCGCAGCAGATTACCTCTGCACTGACTGACCGGTGTCCTGATTAGTCACAGTGTACATTTCTGGCACAGTGTGTATTAGTGACTGTATTTTAGTGCTGAAACAATGAGTCAGTCAATTTTGATCTTATATAAATTCTTTTAGTCATTTGTGAAGCAGAAGTCTATTTTTCTTGTGATTTCAGCTCCTAAAATGTGAGGATTTGCTGCTTTTCTTTTCAATAGCATGTAAATTGAATAGTCATGCCAATTGCATTCAAACAAATTGGTGACAAAGACGGTGATGAAATCAAGAGGTGAAAACAGTGGGGAAAACAAGTGGTACTCTGTTATCAAAGGTTAATTATCAAGCCTTGCATGTCTTAACACTGTGTCTGTCTGTATGTGCAGTGGCATGGCACCGTCAGAGGACAGAGCGAGTGCCTGGAGCTGTAAGCAGGTGGCCGAGTGGCTGCAGGAAGAAGGTTTCGGGGAGTATGTGGAGCTATTGTGCACCCAGCACCGTCTGGACGGCCCCAGCCTGCTGGCTCTGACTGAGGCCGACCTGCGCAGGCCTCCTCTCGGGCTCACTGTGCTGGGAGACATCAAGAGGCTGACCATAGCCCTCCGCCGGCTCCAGAGACAGAATCAGGCTCAGCTGGAGGAGCTGGGTCTCCGGCCTACAGACAGTCTCCCTGCTGGGCTCTCGCTGCGCGCTGCAGGGCTCGAGTGGAGCTCGGACGGAGCCAACAGGAGGTATGACGGAGGTGAACGCTCCTGTAACGGGACTGAGCTGCGGCTGAGGAACGGTGATAGATCTGGATACGATTCCGGAGAGTCGCCGTGTCATATACACTCCAACGGGAGGTGTAGGCAGCACCTTGCTGGTAGATTGGACCCAGAGGTCTGGAAGACGATCCTCAGTTCCTTGTATGTCTTTTCTGTGTTTGGATTCACATCTTTTGTCATGGTCATCGTACATGAGCGTGTCCCGGACACGAGGACATACCCACCACTGCCTGACATCTTTCTGGACAGGTATAAATACATGTATACACTTCATGTTGAGCAACTACCCAGGCTCTAGTTCATGTGCACATTCTCCTGCACTCATATCTAATCTTCATATCTAAATGTTTTTGTACTCTGACAGTGTTCCCAGAATCCCATGGGCTTTTGCAATGGCTGAAGCCTGTGGCCTCATCCTGTGTTACATGTTTCTATTGATCCTGCTCCTTCACAAACACAGGTAGTGCGCAGTTCCAGCTATTCTCATCATTGATACACTGTGTTCTGATGATGTGTGCAAATAGTCCACATCGCTGCAGGGAATGAATTGTGAATGTCTGTCTCTATTTCAGGTCCATTCTCTTCAGACGGCTGTGTTCTTTGATGGGAACTGTGTTTTTGCTTCGTTGTTTCACCATGTTTGTCACCTCACTTTCTGTTCCTGGGCAGCACCTGAAGTGTGCCAGCAAGGTGGGAAGCACGCATGAGATTATTCATGTTTTTATCCATTTTATCGTCTGGAGTGGCCGACAATTGTTGTTGCTATTGGCAGTGTTGCACTGTTGTTCTTGACTTGGCATTCCCGCTGATAACTGATGAACAGCTGCCACTGTGATTCACAGCATGACTGTCAACTGGTGTCTTTTATTCCCCAGACGTACGGCGACACCTTGGGAAAGATGCAGAGGGCGCTAGCGATCTGGAGTGGATTCGGGATGACTCTGACAGGCGTCCAAACTTGCGGAGACTACATGTTCAGTGGCCACACTGTTGTCATCACAATGCTCAACTTTTTTGTGACTGAATGTGAGTGTTAATACTTTCGTTTGCCTTCAGCCACAGAGTGTGTGACTTTAGAGAATGTGTGACTCCTGTTAAAGAAGGATAAAGCTAACATTATTTCTCTTATTGTCCACAAATTCCATGAAAAGATCAAAAACAGTAACGTGTCGACCCATCTCTCAATACTTTCTGACTTCCCTCCCCTGTCTGTAGCTCTCCCAATCTCATTGGTTCCTATTGAGTATATCTTTTAAAACTTGAGCACACATTTTATAGTTTTTTATTTTTTAAGTCTTTGTAATTTTCATAAATAGCTGGGCACTGTAGTTTTTAGAAAGTTACTCAAAATTGAGTAAATAGTGCTTTTGATGGGGACTACTTTCAGCTGTGGATTAATACACATTTGCTGTGCAAGTTAGCATTTACAGCAGCTCAATGGTGTAGATGTGATTGATTCAATGTAAGTTACAGTGCTTGTGTTCAGCTTCCATGTTAAGGCTTTATCAGGCTTTGGCTACACAAGTAATATTTGTTAGTAGGATCAATTCACTGTTGGTTTTGGACATTTCATGGGATTTGTTGACAATATGAAACATTTTGAAAATCATAAAATTGATCCTTTTAATAATTCCTTTCAATTGCAGACACTCCACGTACCTGGAATCTGATTCACACCATCTCCTGGGTGTTAAACCTGTTTGGGATTTTCTTCATCCTGGCGGCTCACGAGCACTACTCCATCGATGTGTTCATCGCCTTCTACATCACCACCCGCCTCTTCCTCTACTACCACACCTTAGCCAACACCCGCGCCTACCAGCACAGCCGAAGGGCACGCATTTGGTTCCCCATGTTTTCTTTCTTTGAGTGCAATGTGAACGGGCCTGTTCCCAACCAGTATCACTGGCCCTTCAACAAACCTGCCTTCATGAAAACTCTGATTGGATAAACTGACTTTCAAAGATCAGCGGCTGCAATGTGCCTGGACTGTAATATTAAAGTGAATGAGAAACTTTTTACTAATGATGCTGCTTCTTATCTTAAGTTTATTACGTGGAAGTAATTTTTTTTTTAAAAGATTTTTTATTTGCCAACTAATCTCATGTTCAAAGGAATAGTTTGACATTTTGGGAAATATGCTTATTTGCTGATAAGGTATCGATCTTCTCATCCAACTTTTAAGAAAGCGAATAAATGAATTTCCCAAAAAGTTAAACAATTGCTTTAAATGTAATTGCACACTGTCAAGTAAAACATAGAAATGTGATTTATTATCTGCCCTAAATGCTGCTGGTACGGATCATTTTCTTTGAGATTTTTTTGCTTTTTAAATAATCACTTTCTTCATTCATGTTCCACTTTAGGGATGTTTAAAGTTCACTAATGGTTTGCGTTGTAAGTCTCACTCAGCATTTACAGTAGAGAAGTGACCATGCTTCACACAGCTGTAATGCTGGCTGATACTGTAGTTTGTCACTTTTTTGGGGAGTTGTCGTGGTGACAGTTCACATGTTGTTTAGCTGCCAAGAGATTTGACACCTGTTTGGTAACTTTTACCAAAGGAGCAGTTATTTCTTTCAATGTGCAACAGGTAACACACTTCCTGTTCTCTGTTGAAAGATCTCTGTTTCAGTCACTGTTTCTTTTTAATTTAGGCTTTATGAAGTGAACTCTGCAGCTTTTTTTATGTTGAATAATGTCACCACTGGGATAGTATAGTTTCTACATTCACAGGCAAACTCAACCAAATATCTGAACATTCATTTTAATGTAAACTTTTTTCAATCAGCCCTTAGTATGATTATTTCTTATCCTAATTTGATACTGTGTAATGTTTTTATATATATTTTTTATAGATTGTTAATAGTCCATATAGAAATGTTTTCCTCTGTTGCACAATACAGAACTTTTTGTTATTACAGCTTTGTTCAAGCAGCTGGGTGACAAAGATATAAAAGTATATTGTTTACCACGTCATGGTTGATCCAAACTATATCTTTTTAATAATTGTTTACAATTTGTGGCTTTATTTGCAATGCAAGTAATCCATTTTTGCCTTTTTTGGCTCAGCAATACAAGTTTACAAATAGGGAAAAGTGTTTTTATATTTGAGACTGACCGTTTCCTTGGCTGCTTTTGCACTAATGTGTTTCTTTTTGCTGTTGAATAAAGTGCATTATAAACATTAGAAATCAAGCTTTCTTTCTTTTCTTAGTAAAAAAAACATTCTGCAGAAAGGTAGGTGTGTCTTTTACATGCAATTTCTTCCCCCACCTTAAAACAAATATTTGACAACAGTTACATCACAATTTAAATGTTGTCGTTAAAGATTATGCCAAGGAGTGCGCCTTAGTATATAGACCTCATTAAAGACTTCTCACACACAGCGTCCATCACATCTGAGGATGGTACGTATTTTCAACTTTACATTCAGGAAAGCGATGAACATGTAGAGCTTAGGTATGAAGAAACTTTCTTTCTGTAGGATAAGGTCTTAAATTGTGGTTGAACTTATATATTATATATATATTTATATATGTACACATACATTTTGATATGTATACAATATACACTTTGATATGGATAATTGCAGTCAAAGTACACTTTATATTTTATGAAATATATATATAAAGTATCATTTAAGATTTTTAAGTTAATTTGTTAAAAGTTTAAGATTTACACATCCGATTCCTGCAGGATTCAGTTTTAGGCCCACTGCACCATTTTTATATTATTATTAATAATATTATCTAGTGGTAGTAAAAGATAAAGAAAAACATAAAAACGGTACATAGTAAAAGACTTCAATGGTGATTCCTTTATGTAATGATTAAGATTATTATACAAATGCAAATACTATAGAAAAGATGCAAATCTTCATTAATTTTCACTCTAATTAAGTTTGTCTTGCTTAATGTAAACTGTAAATTCTTACAAATCTATCTTCTTCAGACTAAATTAAATACATTTTATATTTAAATACATTTTGTTGCAGATAAAATGTCTTTTGCATTGAAATTTTGACATGAAAATATCCTTTTGCCCAATACTCATTTGGACATGCAAATAGAAAACATTTAAAAATCTATTGACACCGACAGTAAAACATTTAACTTTTGTTTTTTTGTCTCTTTCACATAATATGATTGGCTGTCATTAGTGTGACCATTATGAGACCAAAATGGCATGAAATAAACCTACCCACTGCCTCTCACTGTCTGGAAGATGTTAAAATGATATTTTCCATTAAGTACATAAATACACAGCAGAGACTATTAAACATGCCCATGTTTAAGGTGTCTTATATTTTCTTTTTCAGGCTTCTCTTCACGTGTTTGTTTGTCTGCTGGGACTGGTTGTCCTGTGTCACTCTGACTGCTTCTTCCAGCAGTTAATGTTAGAAGATTTGAAAAACCTTCCAAGAGGTCAGTCGAAATTATCACAAAATTATTATTAAGAGATATAATAAAACAGCAGCGTAGCAGCAAATCTCGTGACGTGGAACCTTTTCTCTGCTATGTTTGACCGAAGTTGGACATATTAGCATATTTATTTGTCCCTCTGAGCATTCCAGTTGAATGCATCATCCAACTGTTGTGTGTTTATTTAACACCTGACAGCTGACTTTTCAAAACCACACCTATGCACATTCACATGCATTAGTCACTGTCAAGAATGTATACCTGATACTGTTCTTGTATTTCTTTACATGTAGGGTGTGTGGATGTGGATGGAAAGCAGTATGATTTTGGCTCTGAATGGCTGAGAGAGTGCATGGAGTGCTCTTGTACGATGGGCGGTTTGAAATGCTGCAGCAAGTAAGATTTTCATTCTTTGATTAATCACATTACATTACTCTCTAAGGGACTGTCCAAAAGTTATAGGGGTAGGGATAGGAGCTAAAGTCTTTATAAAAAAAAAAAAGCATCTTTATTATTATGTATATATTTTCTTTGGATCCTCCCCTTAACCTAGAAAAAACCTGAAACACATCCAACACAGGATGTATTACTGTGGGGAAATGGTTAAATGCTCATGCATGATAGAGGGAGACCACTGTGTGCAGCGTGTTCTCTCACATTACCTAAATTTATGATTATGTTTGAAGCACAAACTGATTGTGTATAAAAGGTTTTTAGTATCTTGGTTACTATTGGGCTAACTTTGGAAGAACAGACTATAATGTATGTGTGGTCAGAGTGCCATGGATTGAAGAACACGTGAATTGATGATCCATCCTGTCCTTACTACATGGACTTTGTCACTCAATATACTACGTCACCTCACCTGACAAACGTCATCCATGTGCATAGTGGCACTACACTGTGACTACAAACTGTAATTGTAACCTCCAAAACTTAATGTTACAAATCTCAGCAGTTAGTAAAGCAAGTTGGCAACATGTGATGCTGAGCTTGGATTATATTATAGCCTAACTTCACATGAGACATGTATATTTATTGATTCTGCTTACTGTAATTATCCAGGAAGCATCAAGCTAGCGGAAAAAAAGAATTTATAATTTGTAACAAATTAAATAAATGTGTATTCTGTGTTTCACCAAACTAACATTGGTGTTATTAGCCACCAGTTGATTGTGAATGGGAAACTAAAGCTCTGATACAGAGGCAGGATTGTCTTCCTTTGCATATGGCAGAGTGTACCTTTATGACCCCTCTGTTGCAAAGAAGGTGTGAAATAAAATATAAATTTGAGGTTAAAAATACATTTAAAAAAACACTTTTAGCCAAGAGAAAAATTACAATTCTTTCTTTGTGTCTCTTAGGATCCCTAATGCAAGCTCAGCAGAGATTCCTGAGGAGTGTGAACTGGTTGTAAATAAGGAGACCTGCTCTGCAAATGTGGTGTTGAAGTCAGACAAGACAAAACAGTGTATCCTTGACTGAATGCACTACAATCCAAACTGGCAATTGGTCTTTTTTATGTTTCAAATCATATACTAGTTGATGGTATCTACATACAGTAAATTACCAATAAACAAAGACTGATCAGCCTTGCTATTTGTCTTACTACTTACAATAAAAAACAAAACAAAAACCTGCTCCAACTGTGTTTCTTCTTGCCTGCTTTATGGTTGTTGACCAGCTGCTGGTCCAGGCTCTTGTCCTCTGCAAGCTGGACTACTGCAACTCGCTCCTGGCCGGTCTCCCTGCCTGTGCAATCCGTCCCTTCCAGAAGATCCAGAATGCAGCAGCACGTCTGATCTTCAACGCACCGAGGTTCACCCACGTCACCCCTCTCTTCATTTCCCTTCACTGGCTACCCATCGCTGCTCG
>JAVQJD010021777.1:0-13370 GCA_036023655.1 Nannoperca australis
AAATCAGATAAAGGCAGTTCTGTTCTTCATCACATTTTATTATAATGCCTCTCTATAATGCTACATACTAGTCTTTGTCTTCGTCCAGCCTGTTCCTTTTGTTCATCTGGGAAAACGTAAGCCGCTTAACTTCATATTCACTCCTCCTCTTCAATTTAATGGGTGATAATTGCCAGGTGGAAGGCGTCTCGGCTTGATGCAATAGGTATTAATATTCACCAACCCAGATGATGCAAGGACAAAGTAACGTGTGAGGTTTGATCTACACTTTGTTCAGTACTTCAATGCCCACAACACACACTTTCACACAGGTTTGGTTTCAGTAACATGTTTTTAATCTGATGCATCATACCAGTATATACCATATAACAAGTTTGTTATATTTAAATTTGGTCCTGGAGCTGCAATCCGCCTGCCTTCTTACCGCCCTCCTTTTAGTTATCAGCGCTGATCAATTACTTGACCGACAGAAAATTATTGACAAAATCTTAGTGTGTAAAGTGTAAAATGTAGATGCTTCAGCTGTATTGGATAGAAAGCATCCATTCACCTTGCCCCATATTCAGTCATTTAGACTATGGTGTGATGTTAAACACTGGTGTTGTCTGATGTCTTCCTTCAACCCACGTGTGGCTGTGTGTTGTCAGAAATGCCAGTAGTGGACTGATAGACCTGTCTCAGACTATACAAGTCACCTTTCTGGTCTACTGGAGTGGACTGTTTGGATCATTCACCTTTAAAATAGGTGTCAGGTGTGGGGGATAATATTCAAGCGTGTAAAGCAGTTATAATCAATATTTTTGACTTGTAGTGCTGAACCTACAGAGAATTATCCAGTCCACAACTTTACTGTTTTGGTTCACTTACAGCGCTCTTAGCATCTAAAAACCCACTGTACACTACCTGAGACACAGTTAGCTAATAGCTGGTGGACATAATGCAGTATTTGGCTGTTTCCCTCAGGAGTTGATAGAGATCAAAAACAGAGAGAATAAATATATATATATATTTAATATTGGACTTATTTTTGCCAGGTGGCCATAAACACGAGTGATACGACGATATCTTATGAATGAAAGATACGATAATGTTTCTCCATAACTGCTAGATGTGTAAAGCAACTGTTTGTTAACAAGTTAGCTATATCAACTTTAAAGGTGATGATATGTCAGATTGTGTTTTTAGCTTGTTTCTGCTGCCCCCAAGTGGCCAAAGAATTGATTGCAGCTTTAACTCCTTGATGTATTCACTCAGACATACAGAGACATTTGCCTTTATAAGCATCATTGCTCATCAGGAAAATCAGACGAGGGAAGAAACTTTGCAGTTAGTTATGAATTTTGGTAAATCGATAAATCTTTAACATTTTATATCAAGACAAAATGAAAAAAAGGCATTTATTCTGATGTGAGGTATTGCTGCATTTTTCAGGTTATCATAATCACTGCAAAACTGCACTTCATTCATTCATTAAGTGAATAACTTCAGATGCATCATTCGTTTCCAGTGTCAAGGCTGCTGCTCTTTTCCTTTACAAGTGTATCTTAGCTCTCCCACGAGGCTGTGAAATTCTCTTCCATACGTAGGTTTAACTATTTTGTCAAATAGCTTCCATGTCCTTTATTTAATCTATTATATATCAGTGCTGAGCAGCTGTATTTACACTCATTAGAGACTTGATTCAAGTGTATAGTTGTGCTCTTTAATAGATTTTTATCAATTCAGTTCCATTTCATTTTGCCATCATCACTCCACTTGCAGCTTTACTCAGTGATGGGAGAAAATCAAAAGCACAAAAGCCCTAAATGTAATACTTCTTTGCTACACAATGAGCTGCAGCGCTACGCCCAAGCCAAAACAAACCAAAAGCCTGAAGCGGGTGTCACGCTGAGACGTTACAAACACAAGTATAAGCTGTTCCTAGCAGATTGCCCTTTCAAAGGCGTACTGATTAGATTTAAAAACCAGACAGTTAGACTTTTAACTCCCAATTAAGCCACATTTGTATAGAGTGCAAGGCTTAACTGAGTTGTTTGACTTAATAGTGTCTACTGAATGACTGCATAATAATGTTTGCCTAATTAAAGCAGCCACTTAACCACAGGAGCTCTGAAAAAAAGAAATGCTACTCCTAATAGGGCACATTCTACTACTACTACCAGACAATAGATTCACCATACTGTCACTTTCTTGAATGCAGACCAGTGTGCGTTACCTCATGCAGTTTTTATGTGCCTGAAATGCTCCACTGAGGGATCTTTCTGAAGCACAGACACCTGTCCGAGGCTGCAGACTACAGCAGACATCAGACAATGGACACATGGTGCCACGGCTGTTTCTGCCCGGGGCCAGACACCCACTGCCCCCTAGCCCCAACCCCATAAACATAATGCACATTTGGCATTACGCTTCAGTTTAAATGCCAACTACCCAGGGCCATAGCTGATATACAGACACTGATGTCATGTCAGCAGTATTTTGTCTTGAGATTTGGGGCTTTTACCAACCTGAGGGGAGTTACATTCTACATCAGTTTACTAGTTTAAGTGTCAGTATATTTGGTACATGTGGTACTTGTATCAGATAGATGCTTTATGATAAAAAGGGAGGTTGAATTGCTCTTAAACATTAAAATGAGACCTTCACAAGATAACAGAACAACATGAAGCAGCACTCTTTGTGACTGGTTGTTCTGTGTGATCATCTAGTTTGACTGTCCCATGTGTATACAACAAAGAGGGCAAAGCAGCGCGACGGGCCACATGGGCCTTATGGTGCAGCCCTGACAACATGTCAGCACGCCAAATGCATTGACATTTTGCACAGGCAGTTGCTGGACAATAAAAAGCCTGCAGGATGAGCATGTATCTGTGAATACTGAAATGTCACATGAGAACTCTGTGAGGTGGTATTAAGAGAAAAGGGCTGTTTCAGAGAGCACAACAGAGGAGCAGATGCCTTTTGTCTCCTCTCAGATTCTGCAAAGCGACATCTGTTATGGACTGTTTCATACGCAGTGACCTTCAAGCCTACTTAGAAAAGGGAAGGAAAGAGATAAGAAGGAATACGTCTCATCTCTCTTTCCTCGCCCCTTATCCTTGGTAAATGCATCAGATGGGCTCTGAGATTTTTTTCCTGGGAAAGCGATGCCAACAAATCACCCCTGCCACCCTACACCAATCAGCTGGAATATCACTAAAGATCACCCACAGTTCCCTGAATATTTCTGGGAAGGACCGGTGCCTTGTAGGTTAAGTTCAGCAGGCTCCCGCTCTCCATCAGGCTGTCATTTAAGTGGCATCTAGAGCTAGAAGCCTTTTCAGTGGCACTCAGTGGAGCATCATGTACAGAAAGCAGACATGGGTGAAAACACACTACATAATTTACTGGCTGTATCGCCGCTTCAGCAGTGCAGTACGGGCAAACCAACCCCGTTAGATTTACTGACACTCATATGCAAGTCTTTAGACATTTGTAGGACTAATTGACTGATAAAAAGTTTCAGCCCATTTTGATCAATGTAAACACACTCCCCAGTTTTGTCAAAACAATTATTTGAAACATAGTAATCTTACAATGTAAGCATACAATAATAATACAGAATGGGAGGTAATGATGGGAATGGGAAAATGAAACATTCTGTGTGCTTTTATTCCTTGTGGCCATTTTACTTTTATTGCAACAGCTACATCAGTATAATGACAAAACCAAAAGAAGATACTTCATGTGTTAGTTTTCTTGCTCAATTACCCATGCTAAATAATAGTTTATAACTTTTTTGCATTACATGACTTAATGTAATGCAGCCATTACATAATGATAACATGAGGAGACACAGGCTAGACGGAGAGTAGTTTATATTAAGGCCCTACATGAAAAGGTTGTTACAGAGCTGAGCATGCAGATGCCTAGCTGCAGAAACATAAAGCTACATTCAGGCAGCAGATGGTTCCACCCACTTGGACCTGGTGTGGGAGTGATATGACCTTCACTGCATGAGAAAAACAATCACCAACTGTTATCACAGAGGCATACACTTACAAACCAAAAGCTGGGGGTGGGTGGGCGTAGTTGGCGATGGAGGTAGGTGGGAGCAGAGGACAGCTTCCAGTGGGACAGGACACTGGAGGAGTGCATTAACAGCTTCTGTCTTGTGTCTCGCAGAGGCATCAGCTTTATTGTGTTTAGTCCCGTGGCAGCATGACCTTGTCTCACTGAACAGTGCCTATTAATTAGCCGTGTGTGTGTGTGCTGCTGGCGTAGGTTAGGCTGGCTGTCTATATAAGATCAAGGAGCTGCAGGAAGGTGAGAAGGACTGGCATGGTGAATTTCCATGACATTGAAGAGCTCTTTGAGCTCTATGTTGTAGCCACGCTTCCTCTTTCTCCCCCCCCCACTGCTCCCAGTGTTTCTGCTTTAAATGAGGATGTGCCTTGTTGGGTTTCCTAACTCCTGTGTGTGTGTGTGTGTGTGTGTGTGTGTGTGTGTGTGTGTACTACTGTCTCTCTCTGCCCTTGGCCGAGGCTCCAGATAACATAAAGTCATGCTGGGCGGATTCCATGAGCGAGTGATTTCTCTCTGCTTTGCTCTCATCGACGTCCAGCCAGCCACAAGTCTGCCCACCTCCTCTCCTCCTCCTTGTTCTTTCACTCCCTCCTCAACCACCCTCCCTAAAAACTCTTCTTCATAACCTCAACCTTTTCTCTGTCTCTCTTTTCTTAACCCAAATCCCTCTTCACTGCCTAATGATAGTCGTTTTAGGTCCATCCAGAACTTTAGTCCAGTACACAATTTTGATCAAAAGGATCCACAGGAGATGATCCCTGATATGTTTGGTGACCCTCTAACCTTTTGTCTTTTACCATAATTATTCTAAATGTCTTGTACTGTAAGACATATCCAATGATTACAGTGGCATTGAAATGAAATGGAACACATGTATGCTCCCACAGAATTAACATTTTAGATTTTATTGAACGCTGTGTCCTTTCCTCTTGCAACCACCCTTAGGGGAAAGTTCACATTTGCATATATTACTTAAGAATAGAACATTCTCCATGTGTTATCTTTTCTACAGAGCCAGCCAGGTGTCAAGAGGAATTTACTTTTTAGGGCCCGAGCATTAACAGTGCAAGGACCCTATTGTATTTCAAAGGATTATTTTTATTTTTCTTATTTTATGTGTTTGGAGGCCAAAACGGGCCTCAAAACGGACTTTGAGCTAGAGTCACCAAATTTTATACACTTATTTATCATGTCCAGACTTAGATATAAGCCTCTTGCACCCCCCCCCCCTCCAGAACCTCAAACTGAACCATGCACATATTAGTAATGTGCACACAATTAATTAATTAATTATTAATTAATTGTTCTTAGGTTCTTGCAACTTATTACATGTGTTCTCTGAACACTGCACAGCTCACTGCAGTGTGAAATAAATGTACAGTAAATGTATCTAATCTTAAGGTGCTACTTGAATTGAATCAAGTTTTGTTCTGATTTAGACCTGGATATCGATAACTTAATTTAACTTTTACATTTTGAACACATTCAATGTGATTAAATATTAATTTGATTTTTTGTCAATGTTGTTTTATGTCATTTATAACCACAAATTATTAATTTGAGAGCATCAATTAAGTGGTTTGAAAGCCCAAATGACTTGAATTAATCATTTGTTTGCACAAGTTTGATTGTTCGTTATTTTTTGTTTGTTTGTTTACCTCAGAACCTTATTGTGCTATGTACTTCTCCATTGGGCTGGGATTTAATATTATCATTCTCTAACTTTCAGTGGAATTGTATTTTGATACTACTAGAGCTTTAGACTTAGAGTTGTTCCGTTCCTGACCCTTTCACTTACTCTCACCCCATCATCCCCACACATGGACCCCCCCCCACTCACCCCATCATCCCTACACATGGAAACACCCCCCCACTCTCAGTTTACAGTGCCAGGGTACCATTACTGCTACCTCCTTGCCAGCCTCCCTGCCAGCCTGCTGTACCATGACAGCTGCTATGATAAAGCAGCACACCTTGTCCAGAGAACAGCTCCACACTGGAGGTGGAGTTAAGGCTAGCTTTGCATCTGTTTGTGTGTGTGTGTGTGTGTGTGTGTGTTTAGTGGATGTCCTTCAGCACTAAGAGCATTGGAGTGAGATGTAAAGAATGCTAGTGAAGTGAATCACCAGAGTAAGGACTGCCTTGGCCAGCCATGACATACATATACTGTGCCTGTTTGTGTTTGTTTGTGTGTGTGTGTGTGTGTGTGTGTGTGTGTTTGCGCTTTCCAATGCATTTTAACACCGTGATGTTCGCTCTCTCTGAAGTGAAGTGACGAGAGAACAAGTGAGAAGTGGGCAAGCCAAGGTTAAGCACAGGAACACAGTAATGCTGTGCATTTTAATTGAGGCTTGAGCAAACACTTTGCAATTCCCCTAAATGCCCCCCCGTGATGGATGACAGGAATTAATGTATATTTTTCTTCTAAAGAGGAACTTTAGAGCGAGTGTGTTCAGTGTGTGTGTGGACACAAAATCACAGTACCATAAAATCACAATACAATCATACAAGCGCAAGTGCAGAATATAAGAATTTAAATAGGCACATAGTGAAAGTATCCAAGGAATGAATGCAAAATATACAACCCCCCCAACACACACACACTAAGAAGTCAGCCATATACTGTAGTGAAAAGTAAGGTTTAACCTGAACTCAGTGTGGGGGCCTCCCTCGGGTCCTCAGGCGTTCCTTGCGGCACATATACAAACGGCAGCCTCCCATTGTTTATAGTTAGAATGAGGGATGGCTGAAAGACCACTGCCTGGGGCCCTGAGAGTTCTGCTTGTATCTAATGAGCATGTATTTTATATACTGAGGTGCCATTTAGCAAAATCTTACAATCTATTCTAGTTTTCCTAGATATGTTTTTATATTTTGTGCAGCTGCATTTGAATTTTTTTGTATTTGCTAAATAATTTCTCTAAACCACGTTAATTCTGTCAAAACACAGTTCTCTTCACCGACATGCAGTGACAGTTCATCACCCATCCAAAGTGCTCTAATGCAGCCAAATCACTTCATCAGCGTCAGGATCAACTCGTGTACCCGAACATTGTCTGCCAACAGTAAACCACTCTGTGACTAGAAGAGAACCGCGAAACACCACTTTGATCCATACACAAACATACTAAATGTTTTGTAGTCTGCCGCACTGCCCCATTTTCTCTAGCGGTCATCAAGGAATAAAAATCACTGCTCGGGTCCCAGTTTTCATTCTTTTATTTCTTTTTAGTCCGGTATTGACAATAGTATGGGGGTTGAGTTTTGTGCCAATGTGTGTCAGTTAGAAGAGTGCCCCTTTAAGGCTTACACCTCTTCCTAACATACGGGGATGCGAATAAGCAAATGAACGAAAATCAGATTGTTTCAGTTTTTAACAATGAAGATGTCCTAAACCGGGTAAAACCTAAAAGCTCTACCAATTACTGCCGGCTTCCTTTTGGTGCCAATGTTAACCAATTGGGTTGTTTAAACAGGATGCGCTGCGCTGGAACTTCTATTTTCTCTGCCCATCACGAGCGAATCTGGAACAAAATCACATTACAAACGATATAAATGTTGTATTATACATCTTATAAATGATCTGATTCTGATAGATGATAGAATATGCACCCTGCTTGCCAGGCCTTTTGATTTTCCTCCTCTGTGTTCTTTTTAATTAGTACTTATTCCACATATTTGTCAGACACACACACAAGCAAACAGAGATTGAGATGGTGATCAAGAGAGAGCGAGAAAGAGGAAGTGGAGCTGTATTACCCGCAACACATAATGACAGCAAAAAAGATTGACCCAAGAGCAGAGGGAAAGAGGGAAAACGCTTGTTGACCAGCGTGGAGAAATGCATTTACCTGCTCAGGTTTAGCCACGTGGAACACATTTACTCCACCTCCAATTGCTTAGATTATAGATTAGAAAATAACTGACAGTTAAAGAATATCACTCTTTATTACAACATGTATAATTGTATGGCAATAAAACATATCCCAGTGTAGGGCCTACAAATCACAAAGATGTTCTACCTGCGGAAATGATTGGAACTTACATCAGTTATGTAGAAATAACTAATTTGAGCTCGTACTATACCTGGAAAAATGCTTGTGCTGCATTGAGTTCACTCACTTGCTGTATGTTTAAGGAAGAAGTGTTAGTCCTTACCTGATCTTTGCTGCATGTCTTTTGCCTTCCCAGACTCTCCCTGTAGCTGTCACTAGCAAAAATGCCAGAAAGACCAGTAATAAAGTACAATAAATAAACAGGAATCTGCCCACCAAAACTCACCGCTGTCAGGCAATATTTCACATTTCAGCAATATTGTTGAGCTGCTGGAACCGGAATCTTTACTAAGTGAAAAAAACTTTGTTGCTCAAAGAGAAAAAATTTCTTTACAATCCTTGTGGCAATCCCAGACGTTTCGACGGTTTGGAATCTGAATCTGAATTTGGGGGAAAAGTGTAAAAATGATGTGCTGTGTTACATGTCTGTAGCAGTTTATTAACAAGGGACACTAGATACCAACTGTTCCTTTAGAATCAGCTGAATCAAATGAATGAGAGTCAATATCCGATTTTACTTTGATATGACTGTTAGCCATGGTGGCTTTGCAGTCATTTTGATAATTATGATTAGGACACTGATGTGAATGTGTTTTAGCACTTTGCTGCTCATAATTAGTCTAAAATGTAAGCATAGTAATAGACATTATATTTCTCACTATATAGGGAAGTGGTAATACTGAGGCCGCTAATAATATATACATTTTATACTTAATTTATACACTTCAATTCAATGGTGGGATATACTTAACATCCACAGTTAAAGTACTCAGTATTCAGCAAAGGTATATGGTTACATAAGTGTAAAATCATGCCTGATGCTTTTATTTGTAAGCAGCATTTTAACATTGTAGCTGGTCACGTGGAGCTCATTTGAATGGGTAGTGTTGTTTATAACAATGCAACATTTATTATAAAGTGGTCAAACGTTAAGTATGTAAAGTCTACATCTATAAACAACTGTAAAATGTAGTGGAGTAAAAAGTCAAATAAGTCTCTGGAGTCAAAGAAGAAGCATTTTTGTTGTAAAAGATCATTGATTTCTTTTTTCTATGAGCAGATAGCTAAAAGTGTCAACTCTCTATTTCTCTACCTTTATACAGTCTTTTTTTTTATGTGGGTACGAGGATGCACTCCATAGTGCTGTAAAGCCGCTGAGTGACAGCTGAGTCTGGCCAGTGGCTCCTCAGCTTCACAGGGGACTTGTAGTGGGAACAGTAACTCCACAAGCTGTACGCTGCGCTGGGACCCTGTGCAGCTCAATGAGCCTCTGTGTTGGTATAAACAGAAGAGCATTTTAATATGTCTGATGAAGGAAGTGTTTGTGGTTGTGTGTGCATGCTAAGACTGGGTATGGAAGCTCAATATATTTTTACTACTGACTGAACAACCATAATGTCCATACAAGTGAGCATAAAAAAGTGTCAGGTACTGAATGCTTAGTAACAAATGTCATTAACTTGTTCTTTAATCAGACATTCAAACTTGTGCTGTATTTGTTTTAAAAACCATCAAACAGTACTTATCAGAACTTGTTGAAGATGCAGCCCCTGATTTTGTGACTGCACATGCATGGTACATACAGTTTATTTCCATATAATGTTCTATTTCTTTCTCTCTGTGTGCTGTGTGGTGCTGCTGATGAGCTCTGACAGAGAGGGTGTTCATATCTACACCTGCAGTGCCTTCTAACAGAAAAACAATACTACAGATGTTTTTTCTTTAACCCAACTATTTCTTGTATCAAGACACCTACATAAATATGTTCATTTAATAAAACCTTTTGCTATATTTGAAAAGTTAAAAGCAGCATTAACACACACTGAAATAAAAAGTTAAAGCAGTTTTTTGGTGAGATTGTCAGCATGTGGGCACTAAGTTGGATTTGTCTACTCTGAAGCTTTATTAGAGATAATTCTCTCCTTTGGTTAGACAAGATGACATTAAAGATGTGTCTTTGTTCCTTGTTCTGTCGTTTCGATCCATGTCACCTCTAAAGGTGATAACTATCAGTGGCATGATGATGAAAGCGTGTCCCTATCATGGGCAAGGCTTCTTCTTCTAACAACGTAGACCTTGTAGTTAAAACGTTCAAACATCCCAGTCATAACAGCAGCTCTGCCTCACTCTAGTTCGCTTCTGTGCAGAGCTCAAAAGTGAGTGAGACTGACACAGCAATGTGAACATCCTGCAATTCAACCTTTTTCTTTTAGCAGAGCTTATTCAGTCTTGTGGAGAAGAGTATCTGTTAGATTCCTATAATGTTAATAGTTTTACATACATACACCTTCACAGCTTCCCTCCCTCCTTCTCTTCCTTTTCTCTTATTCTTCCGTCAGCCCAACAGTGGGCCTCTGTTCATCTCTCCTCCTCTGGTGCTGCCTCGTTGCCATGTAGCGGACTGTCCATCAGTGACCCAATAACTTGCTAGGAGAAGAGTGACATGTTATCGTTGGTGCTTAATTCCTCTCCTATTTCTGCGCTCTCTTCACTCCATATTCTTCTGACGGCTTCTCCTTCACCCCCTCTCTGGGTCTCTTAAGCCCATTTCTCTGCTTTTATCACTATCTTATCCTCCTCCCATACTCATCTGTCATTCTTCTCCTTCCTCATCTACTTCAATGTCCTTCACCTCTGTTTTCAATCCACCTTCCGCAGCTTACTAAAGACAGGAGCGAAAGACAAATTGATGTAAAGCCAGCAAGTGAAAGACAAGACAGAGAAAGATAGAAGGGAGAGATGTGTTTGGCCAAGACGAAGGGGGTTAGGGCGGGGTCTGTGCATAATAAAATTTTTTGTTCTGAGCAGTATTGGGAATCAATAATGTAATTCATACAAAAGCCATAGAGCAGCCTCCCATTGGCATTCACAGACATGAGCCACACTTACATCCCAAAGAATTAAAACAAGACGGGGGGGGGGGCAGCACTGTCTGTCATTGAAACAAAGTCTCACCCTTTGTTCATCTTGAGCTTGTAAATCTCCTCCACAATGCCTTGCAAAAAGCTGGAGACTTTGAGTTTCCATTACGACATGATTGAAATTTTCAAGTTCGCCTGGCGTCCATGTGGAGACAGCTCAGCCTGTCAAGCCAAGTCAAGTCCATTTTATTTATATCGTACAATACCACAAATCACACATTTTCCTCAAGGGGCTTTACAATCTGTACAGCATCCCCCCTCTATCCTTAGATCCTTAGACCCTCAATTCAGATAAGGGGAAACATTCACCAAAAGAAACAGAATGAAACAACATGGTCTAATTACAGAGTGGGCAATCGGGATGACACATTTATAGAGTAATTGTAAATATCGATAAAAAATATGGATCCAAGAGGACCTTGAGCAATTTCTAGACAGATAGGACCAGAGCCACATGACCTCTTCTCCACAATGGAGACATGGAAAGAGGACAGACTATACAAACACACATGGGCCAATGCTCAAGCACACCATTCACACAAATAAGAGGGAATTCAATGATCAATGGCCATTGAGAAAGCATTAAGATCCAGCAATAGAAGCACTGAGGGAGAATATGAATCCATAATAATCAGAGGATCATCATTTCAGTGGAGTGATAGGCCCTCAAATCAGATTGAAAATGCTCAAAAAGGTTCCTGTTAAATGTACACACACAAACACACAGCCGCACACACTTTAATGTGATTATCAGCTGGTCACTGAGGGGAAATGTGAAAGGGCAGTTCCTCCTCCAGATGTATTTATAATGGGCTATGGTGAGATTCCTGATTGAAACCCAACAGCACATATTCCAGCACTACAAACACATACAAATGAAAAACATTTTTAAACACACCCCACCCCGAGTCGCACTAGACTAACCCAGTGCAGCTGTAGTCCAACATGCTTTTTTTAATGGTTGGTTGGAATGACACACTTGGCAGTTGCCCACTTTGATGGATGTGAGTATGCAAATGTTCCTTTAAGAGTGAATAACATTCAAATGATTTATAATGATTTATAGAACGTGGGTTTTGTTTTTGTTTTCTTCCTGCTGCTAAAAAAGTTAAACAACCAGACAGGTTGTAAACCAACTTCCAGATTAGTCAAAGTTATTTGGATATCATCCATCACAGTTCACAGACCAACTTCCTGATTTAACTTTCCCTCGTGTACATACTGTAGTTTCCTGTGCAATGATGCAATAATTATTAGAGACATTTCTGGAGCACTCACAAACTGTTGGCCTGTTTACAACTCGTCTAGTAACCTGACTGCTTGTTTTACTTGATCCATTGGACTTCTTAGCAGCAGTTTTACTGTGTTACAAGATCTCAGCAATTACCTTGCTGGGTTATGACCCAAGCTGTAATAAACCTGAGTTTTCCTTTTAAACAATCACCATCAGTGGTGTTAAGTAATTAATAGTAAGTAACTAGTAACTCAATTTAATCAAGTGCTGTACTTAAGTACAATTTTGAGATACTAGTATGTCCGCTTCATGTTACTTTATTCTTCTACTCCTCTCCACTACATTTTGGAGGCAAATATTGTACTTTACTTTGATTCCCAGACTCCTCTCTAAAAGAACACACCAGATTTGCTGTTAGTATACGGCTAATGTTATCAGCAGCCAAAGGCTTAGTGTACATAAATTGCAAGAAAATCAAACTGAATATAACTTCAAATAAATGCTGTGAACGTGTTTGCATGCCCAAAACCTCCTCACTTGACATACAATATTAAAACAATACAACATGTACTGTATTCTAGTTGAGGCTTGTAAGACATCCTTTAAATAGAAAGTTAAAGTTGGTCTTAAGCAGGTCTAAAAGAGCTTTAAAAGAGCAAATCATAGAGTACAGAGGAGCCATTAGGCGAAAAGCTGTCAGAAATCCTGTCCTCCACTTTAAAGAAGCCAAGCGTTTCGTCTCTGGCTTTTCTTTAGCGAGTATGAAGACGGTTTCTCAGCCCGAAAGGAGGTGATTTTAAGTTCCATACATCAAACCGGAGGGATTCTGCTCCCAAATGAAATGCATGAGAAATTAAATTCAAAGAAATGCTCCTGTGCTGTATTATGTCTGAGAAGGGATTTTATTTTTTGAGAAGGTTTGAACCTTAAGACATTTACTAGCATCTCACTGGTCTACAGAGATGCACTGTAGACTCTTGCAGCCTTACAGTGCAGACGCTTTGCTGCTTGCTCTCTGCTTGCTTACATTCTTTTGTCTTGTTTAGCTTCCTGACACTATAAATCACCGGGACTTTATTTTTATTTTGTATTTTA
>JAVQJD010021783.1:0-49133 GCA_036023655.1 Nannoperca australis
CGCATCACTACAAATAACCATGGTGATTTTGAAGAGGTTTCCTCTTTCCTAGCCAAAGTTATAGAGGGGATACTTTCTGTGGCAGCCTGGCTGCGAGAAAAAGCATCCCCCCTCTATAATACACAGATGGATACAGGGGATACAGAATCTGGCAGGGGGACTTAACTTGGCACGACACCTGTCTACTATGGAAGAATTTTGCTGGAATAACAACCGACGGAGCGCCATCAATGACAGGTTTGAAAATACCTGTCATTGATGGCGCTGGGCCGCATACTTGATGCTGGGCCGCATTCTTGATGCGGCCCAGCCTCACCCAGACTCTAACTCCAGTGGCCCCCAGATAAGTTGAGTTTGAGACCCCTGCACTAAAGTCTAGCTGCAAACTTCCCAATACACATCATGTTTCCCTTTACTGACCTGCATATTACACTGTAGCTTGCATTTTTGTAATTACGTAAGTTATTTGCTATGTAATTATTTATATTACCTTTTCTTTAAAAAAAAATTTACACATAATGGTTGTACTGTGGATTCCCCCACTCATGGTGACCCAGGAATAGCCTTCAAGTGTGTTAGAAAAACAATCTAGCTTTATATAAGGGATTAATGCATGCTCTTTTGCAATCTTGAAAGATTTCATGCCTATAAGACTTAGCAAACATTCATTTCAATTTGAAGCACTGAGTGAAGAGATAAAGATGGAAAGTCCTGGATTATAGTTAACTGCCATGCCATTATTACTCTTAGACACTTGCCATTGTCTGTAGATTTTTGAAGTACACTTGAGCTGCTTGTGCCATAAAAAAATAAATCTCTCACTGATCACAACATGAGGCAGCGTTTGGCTGATCCGGTTCAACAGCTGAGATCTATCAGAAATGTAATTTGCCCTTCGATTCCATGTACAATTGATCTATTATGGGATTATCTGACCTTGTAATTGGGCATAGTATTTTACAGAGTATTTCTGATTCAAGTGCTCAAATATTCAATCCATCAGAATAACCTTTTACTTCTTGTGCAGAAAATAAAAAATAAGCCAATCTTGTATGATTTACTGAAGTGTTTCAGGATCATACTATCGAACCATCAGGCTCTACACACCAGCACTTTTACATGGATTGGCCTCACTGCTGTTTGTATTTTCAGGAAGTCAACCTTTTTCAACGTTCTGACAAAGAGTCAGGCTGCAGCTGAAAATTTCCCCTTCTGCACCATTGACCCAAATGAAAGCAGAGTGCCCATTCCAGATGAACGCTATGATTTCCTCTGCCAATTCCACAAACCTGCCAGGTATGGGGTCTCATCGTTCACCTTTTATTCACACTTCAGATCTGTAGTCTCTGACGGTCTTCTTGCTATAGGTATGAGAAAACATATTACAATGTTGTTGACATGTAGCTGCCAGTTCGGTATGATGTGTGATTGCTGCTCTACTCTAAGGTTTTCTGTTAAGGAAATAGCCGAAGCATCTGAACCTCCAACACCTGGTTTTCATACACATGTATAGAGGCTGTTAAAGCAGGTTGGATTCAGATTTGCTGTGCTATACTGACAAATCACTAGTGAGATATTCCCTTTTGACTGACAAGAATTGGTGTGTTGAATAGCACAGAATATTTCAGTGCATGCATTTTAGTCACACGAACTAAGCTCCTTCTTTACAAAGAGCAGTATTTGTATGTATGTATGTATGAATGAATACATGTCACTAGCACACTTTTGTGTCAGTTTTGTCCTACTTATGCTCTACATGCCTAATACTATAAGTTAAAGAGGTACTGCACACTTTTTGAGCTGTTAACTAAATGACATGAACGTACTGTGCTGAAACACGTTAAAGCTGGTGTTAATATTGACAAATTTGAAATAATCCACATTTCATGGGTTGAAATGACTCAACAGCTGTTTTATATCAGTCCTGACCCTGCAAGATCAATGCTTACAGAGTCAAACGCTTGGGACCTTTCTACGTCATGAAATCTAGATTTAAATAAAAACTCCAATCAGTCTCCACCATATCCGCTTTCCCACAAACACTACATAGCCACGATGCCACGCCTCCTGCAGTTGTTGTTTCCTTACTCATTGCATGTTTTTTTTCTTTGTTGGGAGGGAGGGTTCTAGCTGAATCTGAGGGTGGAGTTACACTTTATCAATCAGATACGTGCCATCTGGCACAATTAAAAGTTGGAATTTTATAGAAACTGTTTTAGAATTGCAGCACAATACGAGCTGTTTCTGTTTTTGTTATAATAATCCTTATAATATTTATTGTTTTATTTGGGTGATCTTTTTTCCTTTTACTTCCTGGCTTGCAGTAAAATCCCAGCGTTCCTTAATGTTGTTGACATTGCTGGCCTGGTGAAAGGTGCTCATGATGGCCAAGGCCTGGGAAATGCCTTCCTGTCCCATATCAGTGCCTGTGACGGCATCTTCCACATGACACGTAAGTCACAGGTTGAGAGTTTGTATCATCAGCAAATCATATTGTGTGTACAGTTCTGTCTTATATTTTATACTGCAGCTAAAGGAGTAGCATTGGCAACATTTGGTCATATTAAACAGCTCCAGTACCTGCTTTCTGTAAGCAAATGCCTTACTTGCCATAGCTTTGCTAGTGGGGCATCTTGTGTGGTGAGTGCCAAGATCAACATAACAGTCAGGATTAATGAAGTCAGACCAAACCTCACATTCCTACTGGGAGGCTCCCTGAATGAGAATCACAGAAGTGAAAGGGCCTGTGCCTGGTTTAGACTTCACACAATCAGCAGCACATTCTGGGGTTTGGAAACATTACAAGACAGTTCATAGGGAGCGCCACATGATATTGTAATATGATTCCTAATGCCACTTTTGATTAAGTTTGGGTACAGTGGAGGTAAGTAAATTATTAATCAATACATTATGAGAATTAAGGTTTCCTATTCTTTTCCGTTTTGTTTTTCTATGGCCTGTATGGCCTGCATATGTTTAAAATTTCAAATAATGAGTATAATAATAAATGTACATATACTATTGTCATTGCTTATAATACTACTGACAACAATAACACCAGTAATGATAATATAAATAATGTATTTTTTGAATGATTGTGAATGTACAGGTGTGATTTTCACAGCAGATTGTTCCCAGTCTGTCCCTCTGTGAGGCTGGAAATCACTTTCCAGCTCTCCCCCTGTCTCAAGTTCTTCTGTGTCTCTGACATGGTCTTTGTCTTACATAAGTGTTACACGCTAGAATAATTCAAATTACAGCAACTGAAATAAATGCAGAGGACCTTCTAAAAATAGCTGAATTGTTTACTGATTGTATGCTGTTATTGACTTTCCCACTGAGTGAAAGGAGCTCTGATTAGAGGGCCGTGGTGGAAGGCATGGAACGGCTGGATAGAAAGGGTTAATATTAAGGCCATTTTCCTATATTGTTCCGAAGTTGTGTATCACTGACAAGTGTAGTTACAAATAGCCTTTGGCTCTCTAGTGTAGTTTGTGAGCAGTGGAACTGGAAGACCACCCACTGTACTAAATGATTTACATAGTGAACAACACATGCAGGGTGAGATAATTGGGTTGGTGTCAATTTAGTTTTGAGTGAAATTTAAAGGATAAAGCTCATGTTATATTTTTCTCATTGTCAACTAATCCATTGAAAAGACCAAAAACAACAATGTGTTAGTCCGCTCTCTCAATACTTTCAGACTTCCCTAGCCTGTAGCGCTCTTAGTTGTAATACACAAATATGTAGTTTGTTTTTATTTTCTTAAAGAAAGATAGGTAGTTTTCTGTAACAAACTTTACTCAAACAGGAGCCAATCGTCATTTGTTGTGGACTATTTTCAGCTGTGGATTAATACACATTTGGTGAACTAGTGAGTATTTACACCAGCACGACAGTGTATGTGGGACTGACTTAGGAGAAACTACAGTGGCCCATGCTCATAACAATGAAGGGACATGTCACTCAGTGCAGCAGTGTGGCTGATTGATGTGTCTTTCATAGTTTTTGGGCAGCAATAGAGCTCTGACACAAATGAATAAGGTATATCATGTTTACAATCTTATCAGAATGTCCTGAATTAATGAGATTCTAATGTACATGATGTGATAGATGCATTATTGTTACTTATGTGGACAATATGTATATTTATATAACATTAGCAACACTCACAGGTCCTTTTATGTGGGCCAGATGTATGTGCCAGCTCCTCACCCAAAGCCAACTTCTTTGTTTCTACTCACACAAAGAAGACAAACAATTGAAAATAGGAAGATCTTCTGTGTGTGTGTGTGTTTACATCTATCTGCTTTGGCATGCCATTGTTTCCACTCTTGTGAAGTCCTTGGAAACAATGTGGTATGTTTCACAAGTTAACCATTAAACATAGCTGGTTTTGTTTTGTAATTATATCTATCTGGTGTCAGGCAGACTGCAATGTTGAAGCCACTACTTTTATATAGCTTGATTACATGGTTGTGGAGGATCACACTTTCTCGTGTCTGGAGTGGTATGTTTTTTATGTTTTGTTTTTTGCCTGGAAATTAGCAGAAGGGTTTATAAAGATACTACGGAGAGATGCTCGGCGTTAGTAAGATGAAACAGCTCAGTGCAATTCTGTGATTGTTAGTGCAAACTGAGGACACTGACTCAAGCCTTATGAAATTATGTCTGGAAGTCACATTAAACTTTAGAGATCAGCCCAAATTTTCTGCCAATTTTGTCTATAAACTTGTGTTATGGTCTTTTATTCCCTATACTGACTAACAGTCCTTTGTTTAGAAGTGGTGAGATTTGAGAAATAGCAAACATTTGCAAAGTTTTACAGTTTTACAAAGGCATGAAGGTAGAATAGGTTTCCACACAGACCTTTATATTTACATCTTTTGAAAAGATACTTTTTCCATGGAATAGTCTAATGCTAATGGCTTTTCCTCTTATGAATATTTTTCAACCCCTAATGACTTTGAAAAGCCTGTGTAAACAGAGGATTTGCTTTCAACAATGCCTTCCAAAAAACTATTAAGGTGCATGATGACATCCTGAAAGCTGATTCTGTTGAATGACTGGTGTCCCCCGGTCTCATAACAAAATGGTTTGAAGGCTAAGTGTTCCCAGTGCTTCTGCGGTGACTGGAACAACGGCTGAATCCTCACTGTCTGAGACAAGACACAGACATGTTCTACTTCATCTGCTCTTCTGTTCCCCGCTAGCAACTCTGCCAGCTCACCTGGCCTTATTCCCAGACGTTTGGTTTCCAGCAATTAGATGTTTGAATGCTCACACAGTGTCTCCTCCCCCATCACTGCTGGAATACTCTGGTTCACTTCTAATGAAGACTTTATTTACGGTTGCATGACACTCAGTAACAATCTAGCCTTAAGATACTGTGGTATAGCACATTTAATCTGTAGGGACTGGCTGTGGTTGCGGGCAGCCGGCTGGAAAGTAGCTGTTATTTTTGGCATAGACTCTTCTCTCTCTGTGATATTCAGGCTTTCAGCACCTAAACTCCTGGTTAAGTTGAGGCTGTTTCCACCTCCTCCTCTACAGATGGAAGCAGACACAAGTCTTATAAACTAATAGTTGTAGATTTAAGGGAAATTAAGCTGATGAATTACATCAGATCTTAGCTACAGAGCAGTTGAAGTGTTACATTGTTGTATCCTTTACAGAACTGAAACATTTAGTCTGTTAATCAACAAATAAGCATATTTCCAAAAATGTCAAACTATTCCTTAAAATGAAACAGGGGGAAAAAGTATATCTGACAAAGCTTACAACTGTCGCAAGACTCCATACAAAATGTGTTGAGTACCTTCAAGAGGGAAAGAAAGACATATCATCACAAATCCCAGTGGACAAAATAAATCCTTAAAGGCAGATTTTACTAACTTCCAGGATTATGTTACTGGGTTTTTAGTGTGTTCCCTAAAAACAGACTAAAAGCGATTTGCTTTTTCCAGCAAAAAGCCCAAACATCTGATGGTACCAGCTTCTCAAATGTGAAGATTTGCTTGTCATGACAATTTATCTTTGAGATTTAGACATTTGAAGATGTCACCTTGGGTTCTCTGGAATTATAATGGCCAGTTTTCAAAATGTCCTGATGTTTTATTGACCAAATAGATAGATCTCTATTACAAATAGATCTAGTCACAAATGTATTGTAAATGTAAGCCTGGACTTGTGCCTACAGCTACTGTAGCTGTGGCTACCGCAGCTTGTACAACATCTAACATCCCAACACCCAATGATCTACTATTTCAGTTCAGAGGATAATTCTTATAATTGGTTTGCAGTCTTGGAAACCTGGAAAACACCGCTATAAAACATCCTGGTTGGCAGACTGTTCTGCAGCTGTACTACACAACAATATTACATGAGCAGCGAGTGAACGCTAAATCAGAATTCATGAATATGCAGTTTAGATCTGAAGCATTTTCTTTAAAGTCATGAACATGGCGTCAAACTCAACTTATCAGAACTCAAATCATTTTTGACCATGTTGAATTTGACCATATAAATTACAAGTATATTCACACACAGTATATAATTGATGAGTTTGACTTGTGGAAATATGCATTTACGTGTTTTTCAACTGATTAGAAATTTTACATATGTAAACAAATGCAATTTGCATTTGAAACTCATAGTTAGTTGCTGTATTCGTTTCTAACTGTCTGTGTTAGTTTTTGGCGTGGGGGCTAATGTGGTCAAATCAAAGCGTCAGTCAACAACAAATTGACAACAACTGTGCCTCTCCAGAAATTGGTCCTATTCACTCACCTCTGAACTGCCTGATGAATTTCCATATCTGATGATAAAGAATGTGATTGAATTAATTGACTATCACTTTTGCTGAATCTGGTAGGACATTGTATTTGTGTTTGGCTATTGCATCATTCAGACGTCAGCCCAAACTCCACTAATCGCTTCTAGTGAACAAATCAAACTGATTGTTTAGCTACAGGCGTTAAGAACAAACTGGATTGACTATTCAGACTGAGATGATTTATGGCCAACCATCCTCCCCACTGACGCCAGCGATGGCTGCTCTTCAAGAACTCTGCCTTATCACTCACCAACTCACAAATTCTCAAACTTGACAATCATCCAACACACCCAGCCCAGTGACTTTCGTGTGTGACTATCTATACAGATCACGCAAAGAAAGTTTTTCTCAGCCATTCAGTTGCAGAATCAGTTGTTGTGTTGATGTATTAATTTAAACAACTAATTGAGGAAATTAGATTTTTATTTTGCTAAAAACCTTTTACAGATAAATTGTTCAAAAGAGAGAAATTCTCCAACATGTTTTCAAATTTCTCATCATTGTATTACATGTGATCTCGTATACCCCAACAATTAATTTAAATAATAAATTACCTTCAGTCATTGAGTGTCTTTCACTAATAGTAAACATATTCGCTAAAACTATTTGCTAAGACTCATTTTTTATGTCTCTGCATGTAATTTAATTTAAAACTTTTATTTTTTTAAAGAAAAGCCTTAGTACCTTCCTTAAACAGCTGGGCACTGTTTAGCATGTTACTCAAACAGGGGTAAGAAGTGGATTTGTTGTGAAGTATTTTTAGCAGCAGATTAATACACATTTGGTGAGCTAGTGAATATTTCTGGCACGAGGATGATGTATGTGGGACTGACACAATAAACGACAGTAGCCATGTCCATTGTAATGAAGAAACATGTCACTCATTGCAGCACTGTGACTCATTGATGTTTTATTAATAGTTTCTGGACAACAATGGAGATCTGTGACTCAGAGGAATATGCTATTGTATATCCGGCTTTTGGTACAAAGACAAAACTTATTCGATGGATCAATTCATTGTTGTTTTTAGTCTCTTTGTGGGATTTGTTGACAATAAGAAAAATATAGAATATTAACAGATTAATCCTTTAAGGTATATTGAACAGTGAGATGAGCCTAGTTTAGCTAACTTCATGTATAAAAGTAAGTAAACAAAACGTTCCAGTGGCGTTTTCAAAAGTTTAACCTTCATACATAATGCTTTCATTCTTAAATTGTTCTCATATTTCCACATCCATTCTGATGCAACTATAAACAGTAATTCTGGTAATATCAGTATTTGCTATGTAGTACATAATTGTATATGGTTTTCCAACCAGAAAAAGCCTTCTAAAGCTTGTGCGAAACATTGTTTTCTTCTGTGGTACCATAAAGCCAAGAGCTGTAATTTTTGTCCCATGAATGTTTCTGATGAAAATTAAATATATATATTATTATGTTAATATTCCATGATGAATTTGGACAAATATTTACTTTTGATGTCTGTGTTAATGTGGTGGATTCAACACTACAACACTTTTACACTCTTACAGATACCTGCTATTCTCTGGGATTTTAGTGTCAGGTTTCATCATATTGTGTCTTTATCTTCTTTGTCTGTTTTTTTTTTAAATGTTCAGCCATGATTCACTCTGTTGTAGAAAAGTTAACTGGTTTTTAAGGAGCACACGACCCATTTCCCACACCATACTTAGACAAAAATACTCTGCGTTGTACGACAGTCACAGCTGGGTCCTAGCACCTGCCTTACTTTTGTGTAACAGCAATGTTGCATTACAAATCATTCAGGAAAAATAAGCTGTCTCGTGTTGTATGCGGTTCTTTGTTTACGTTAGTTGTCGTTTTAACCAGTACTGCCGTTCTATATCTGGATCGTTTAGCGGTGGGGATCGTCCTCTTTTGTGTGTTTTCGGGCTGTCTTGAGGTGCTGTCACAGCATTTAAATGAGCATTTTGCTTCAGCGAGAATGAAGAGTTTTTGTCAGCCTCCACTCATCGTGGATGATTAGAGCAAAATGTCTACCCATCTTGACTGGAGATCGCCACAGCTCCAGATAACATGCTCGGTGATTGAAGGTCGCAATATTTTGAATTCTAATGGGGCTGCAAGATGAATTGCCTGAAATAGACTGCAGAATCTTCCTGCTTCCTCCTCGTGCCCCCCTTGCCTGTCCGCTGTGAAAAGAACCACTGGGAATGGCAAGGCCCGATGATCATAGAATTATTGGATGGTGATTCTAAACCCTTCAAAGAGGAGTTGCTATGGAGATCTCACTCCAAACTGTGAAATGATTCACCTTTGAAAGGCTGGAGGGCCTGAAAGCTGAACACATCATTGTTCAGGTGGCGGTTGGTTAGGAAATTGCTGGTGCCTGTGCAATCAGCAGCACTATAGTAGTTAAGGATCTAAAAAGGTTTGTTCTCTGAATGATGTGGGACAACACTGGTGTGCATATGTCGGTTCCTTTCAATCAAGGCACTCTCATGCTCCGTGGTTTAACAAAATAAATGGAATGACAGAGGTTAAGATAATGATAAGGGAATTAACACTGTTGTTTTCTGTCAGAGTTCATGAAAACCAGATCCTCCCCAGTTCCCCATTCACTTTTCAACTGCACACAGATCAGGCTTGTCTGAACAGCATTCCCTCTACATGTAGTTTCTTTTTTTTTCAGTAAGTGATATCAAACATGGTGGAAAGATGCACCTTTAATACTCGGTTTGGTATGAGACACGGCAGTTGACAGTAGATTACACAGGAATTGAAGACACCTTATGAGGTACTGATATTCATACTATCGAGCACTGTGATTTCACTGTGATCTATTTTGAAAGATGGGATCATGCAGAAAACATGAGTGTATCTCTGAAGGGCTCAAACCCACCACTTTCTGGTGTCAAACTGCTTTTTAGCAGCCAATGTATTTGCCATAATTGACATACGCAAAGGAACAACGCTAAATATGCCACAAACTCTGTTACAGAAGCAGAGTACTACGAATTGCTGTCAATTTCATGCATCCTGAAATGAATGTCAAGAAATTTCCTGAATGAACATAAATACCCTTGTGTGCATTGCCACTGTTTATATGCGGGAAAGACATCCATGATGTGCTTTTCCTGACAGACTCATAAAATAGCTTTTACTGCTCTGAATACCAGGAGAATTGCGGCACTGAGTTTGCATGAACATTTTAAAAGCGGCGCGAGGAATGCAAGTCCTTTAGATGTGCTCTTACCCATCTTGCATGTCAAAACATGCACAGGAAGTTAAAAGTCAATGAATACTGTAATTTAACTGAATTATGTTGACCACATATCCTCTCAGGTAGCAACATCAGAGGAAGCAGCTCAATCAGTATTGATCTTGACTTGACTCAGATGACTGCCTTGTCTGTGTACCTGACAGGAAAGTAATGATATAAGTCAGCTCGAGCTCGCTCTGTGTTTTGAGGTGTTTCACTTGTACAAACTGAACAGATTGCTAATTCAAAAAACTTTCATTTGTTTATACAGAAGGCTTTGTTCTTGAATGTGTTGCAGTGGAATTGTGCATGTTGAGGTGATCATCAGGTGAAAACATCCACAATTCCACTATAATGTATTTATTTTCTTTGTCAGTGTTATTCTTTCAAAAATGATTTTCATTTGTAAATGTCAGTTCAAGGAGTTATATCTTCTCAGGCGACACCAGCATGCAGTGCCACTGTAAGTCCATCATTTTGCAGAGCTTAGTCTGATCCCTAATCAGGCCACTGAACACCACTCACCCTCTAGAGACTAATCCTTTTGTTCTGTTAATAAAGGAGCACCTGTTAATAGTGTCTTCAAAACATACACTATTTGAAATGAAGCTGTAAAAATGTTATTGTGAGACAGACCTGACTCCTGAAACTGGGCCTTTCCAACCTCTTTCTTCTGTTTTATTCTTGTGTGTTTTTACTGTTTTGCATGTGGCTTTGTGCGGTGGTGCCGCCTCATAAGAGCTGTCTTCACAGAGCCCTACCCAGACCCAGTTGTTAAAGAACTAATTGTGAAGATTGCCCCCTCAGATTTCTCTCCTCTCTTTCACCTCATGCATTTGTTCTCCAGTTCTAAGCCTTGAATGGGACGGCGGTAAAGTAGATGTGAATGTTAAATTAGGCGAAATTAATTAAAGCAAATTACTTTGGAATATGCGGTAGTCAGAAGAGAGTGTCAGCTGATGACTAAATAGTGAGTGATCAGCTGCTCTTGCTCTTTGAAAGCCTCTTTGAAATTCTGATTTATCAGCTTATTTATAATAATAGTTAGAAACTAAATTACTTATTTAAGAAAGTAAGAAATGTGTTATCAAAAGATTGTGTTTACTTTAGGTGTTTTCAATATGTTTAATGAATGGACTGACATTTAGTAATTTCTCATGCTTTCATTAACAGTGATTTATACCTATCATGAGTGGGTTTCTTAACCATGTGAACCTGTTTTAAACGTCTTCATGCCTAATTAATATGTACTAAATTGAACAACAGACTCGTATGCATTTTCCATTTGAAACGCAGTGTATCAAAACTGTACATCACAAGTGTTTATAATGTATGTATATTCTTGCAGCTAACAAAATGATTACATTGCATTATATTTTCTGAGTTCATGCAGAGACAATAGCAAATTTTCATTCCAATCAGTGCTGAACAGGGAGCTGGTAAATTGGAGCAGCAAAACAATAATTCCACTGATTAGCCCCTTTCTGTGTGGCGTAAGTGAACTGTTTATACTGTGGAGTACCTCTGCAAGAGGAGAGGAACCAAAACAGCCTGATTAGGCAAAGAGTAATTGGATAAGTTCATTTCACCATGAGGACAACGCACAGGATGACAGCTTGCACAAAAGTCTACAGCTTCTGTTGACTTGCATGTGTAATAAGGCCACTGGTGTAGAATTTCTGGTTGTCTGTCATTTTGTTGTTGATGCTTGATGTTTAGATGTGACTGATGAGTGGTGCTAGATTCTAAAAGCCCTGGAGTTTAGTATCATGGAAAATACTTACCCCTCCTTAACCCAGACGAAGAACACAATATAATATTCTGTGCTTGTGGAAGATCATTGGGGCGTTTCATATTGGTTCAGTTTACAATTTAGAGTCCCTTACAGTTGAAAGACACTCAGCTCTGGTCTCAGAGACACTGTTTCTTACTAATTAAAGAGTCTACAGCTACGTTAGCAAACCTGTGAGGCTGTACTGACTTGTTACTTTGAGCTAAATGCTAACATCATCATTCTAACAAGTTCACAATGAAAATGCTAACATGCGTTTTCATTTTCAAATGAATGTCAACAAAAATATGGCAAGCCATCAAATAGTTCCACAAACCACCAGGGCCTGTCAATCTCATGGGGGTGCTAGAGGAAAAGTCAGGGGATCACCAAAGTTATTACAAATTATTCTCTGGGTACCACGAATGTCCATCCAACAGTTGTTGAAATGTTTCAGTCTGGACCGAAGTGATGGACTGACCAACTGACAGACTGACACTACCATCCCTTGAGCCACGCAGCTAAAAATCCCTCAGAGATGGTCTCAGGAGTGTTGTTTCTTGATCTGGCTTCATCTGGAGACAACCAAGACATTTATCTGATTAGTGGACAGTGGAGTAGCAGAACTTGAATGTTCAGACTATACAAACTTCTCTTCAGCAATGTTTCCTGTGATCTGAACACCTCAATATTTGCCTGAATCTCAGGTATGCTGTTGCAGATCATGACAGCCATGAATCATCAATATTTTCTGTGTGTCACTGTTGGAACTTGTTGAGAGGTGATGTGACGTTATTATCTCGCAGGGCCTCACCTGTCAACAAACCTTCACTGTTCAGGTGTCAACACATGACTATGGATTGTTGATGTGACACCACCATGTACATTCCAAACAGAGTGTCCATCAACACAGCAATACTTAAAGCCAAATCATCGTTCACCTGACATCCGCTTCCCTGTTGAATGAGATGGCATTCCCAATATTCCACAGCGTGACGAGCCACAGTTTGACTGATTAACGAAAGCTTGTGTGGCCACATTCCAAATCCAACCATACAGTACTGTATGAATCAAGTACATGAATACAACTACATAAATGTACTTAGCTACTTAGGTATACTTCTAATTCACTACATTTCAGAGGGATGTGTTGTAATTTTTTCTTCACTGCGTTTACTGAACACATTTTTTACAGATAAAGGTTTTGCATTTAAATCATGATGAGCTTATAAAATATTGGCTTGATTAAATTACTCAACAGTATCTAGAATACTTCAAACTAACATTGCAAAATGCTCCATTCGTACTTGCATCAGTAATAATAATCCTGTATAATAAAATATTAATAATATTAATATTGTGAAATAATATTTTATTAAAATATACATTTCTGTATTATGACTAATTTCACTTTTTCTCCTTAAAACACATTTCCCTAATAATAGTTACTATCTTTGCTAACTATGTGACATCTTCGATGCAGGATATTTACTTGTAATGAAGTATTTTTATATTACAGTATTGCCACTTTAAGTAAAGAATCTGAATACTTCCTTTACCAGTGAGTTGCTCTAATCCTGCTTTTATTTGCAAAAGTGCTGATATTATAATACAAACTGGAACTGTAAATTAAAGAACATATTTCAGCCCACTACAGTTGCCACTAGTAATGTTAAAGGCTGTCACTCTCAGACAGATGCACACCTGTGCCGCCCCCTCCCTCACCCCTGAGCTCTGCTGGAGAATCAGAAGGAGTCCTCAAAGCCACTGCTGGCTAAATGCTCTGCTTCAGAGCCTCATTACTTAATCACCAGCACAGCCACAGCTAAGACACAAATGATTAGGGGAAGACTGTCGTTTATCATCAATGAATGTTGACATTATTTTCTTGTATTATACTCAGTTTTGTTAGTTTCTCATATTTTTTTACTCGATGGCTAATAGTTTTAAGACAGAAGGGTAAAAAAAAAAGCATGACCAGACACTCCAAACTTCATGCAGATGGACAGACAAGCCTGTTTGGTTGCACTTAAAGCCAATTTTAGTGGAACTTGCTTTGACACTGTAAGCTGGTTTCTTACAGTTCTGACACTTGCATGCTGAAAAGAAAGATCAAATATATTCCAGAGTATTTTATTGTATTTGTTATGACTTTCCTGTGACTCCCAGAGTGCTTTTTCATGTGAATGTTTATTTTTCCCATATTCTCTGCAAAAAAGCTAACGATTTTTTTTTTCTAATCACTGTTTCACATTCAATCTTAAGAAGTCAATGTCATTGATTCTGTGACTGTGATTCTGTTGCTTATGCTATGTTGTGCTTGTGTTCACATAAAGCTGTGGTGTTGTTGTTGTTGTTGTTGATGCTGAAAAAGGAAATAATTCTATACTGATGCTCTCTGTGTGTGTTTGTGTCCTATCGCTGCAGGTGCTTTTGAGGATGAGGATATCATCCATGTTGAGGGGACAGTGGACCCAGTGAGGGATATGGAGATAATCCACGAGGAGCTGAGGCTGAAGGATGAGGAGATGATCGGCCCTATTATTGACAAGCTGGAGAAGACGGCCATTAGAGGCGGTGACAAGAAACTCAAACCAGAATACGTGAGTCAATGTCCCAGCAGGCCCTTTGCTCCCCCTCACAGCAAGGCACAAATAATAACCCTCCCACACATGGCCAAGGAGAAAAAAAGTATGTTTTTTTTAATCTCCCTCCAATAGGTCTCACCCCTCCTCCTGCCCCATTTTTTTTCCTTTTCTGAGATTGAAAGTGATCAAGGGTCAGGGGTTTTCTGCTGCAGAAATCATTAATAGAGAGTTACTTATTCAGCTACTGACCCTGGGTCACAGCACTGGGCTAATGAAAGTGTTTCCACACAGCTCTTTTCATCTAAAGTAATACTCAAATCATGGCGCAGCTCTTGCTCATGCTTATACACCTACAGCAGCTCAGGAAATTGTATAAGGCCATACAGAGGGTGACACGTATGCCTATACCTCGCTATGAATACTGTAAATGTTTAGAATATTCTTTGACAAAGGATTCCTTGGTTATATGCAGAGAGATACAGGGCAAAATTCAGGGTAAGATCAGAAAAAAAGGATCCGCATCTTGGATGTCAGATCACAACATATGTGGATGCACACACACACACATTCAGATGGTCATATTGTTAAGGTAATGAGGCTGAGCAGCCAACATTAGCAATGATTTGGTTGTAAATGTCTCATGATGCCCTTCCATCATCGGAGCAGATAGGATGGGCTAGCAAGCGAGGGGATCTGGCCTTTCACTTGGAGCGGCATGCCCAATTTCAGGCCCCGACACACCGAAGCTCTGACCACTCATTACGCTAACGAGAGGGGCTTTTTCACCTGCTGCAGAGGCCCCATGTTTGGTCGGTTCCCCTCAGACTAAACCCCCCTTTACAACCAACAGCACTTCCCCACACCCCTGTAGCCCCACAGACAGGAGCCATTCAGGCTAGGCAGGTGGCCGCTTACGCACATAATTGCTAACAATTTTAGGCAATGAATAAAAATGATACATTACTTGTCAAAGGTTGTGCACACGTCGGCAAGTGAAATCTATAGAAGACCTCTTTGGATGGCAAAGAATGGTGCTTATCAAAGGCTGCACCAAGCTTTTAGATGGGAGGGTTTGTGTGATTGTCTCACAGGCTAAGCCTGGCGTTTGACACGCTCAGCTGTGCGCAGACACATGTACATGTTTATGTCAGAATCTATATGTGGAACATGTGCATCAAGACTACATCAAAAATATACAGTTTAAAAGACATAATTGTGATTGTACATTCTTTTGTAGAGCCACAGGATGCCATGAAATAAAATAAAGAGTCTGTGCAACTATTCAGATGGTGATTGCTTCCTATATTCTGCTCTTTACTGAGTCATTTGCGAGACGTTTGAAATAAGATCTAATTTCCATTGTTGCACTCTACAGGTCTTTATATGGGCTGAAATTTCTTGATCAAGAATTGCTTTAACTCTGCTTTAGTAGATTTAAATAATTATTTTAATGGTATTGAAATTAGAGGTAAACTTATTTTACCATTTAGATATCTGGTTATGATCACATTAGCAAACCTGATATATTTCAAGACAACGCACCATTCACACAATATAGAGCTGGTTTATTGGACCCAGTAGTTGACATTAAGCTGTGGCCTAAAAATTCAGATTTATTTTTTTAAACACACATTTGTACATGTTCTGTAAGTGAAAGTGAAATAAGACTACAGAAAAATCAACTAGTGATTTGTAATATGGTAAAAAAAAATATATTTAAATGACGTGAAAGTAATTATGACAAAACCACACAAATATCTATGTTATTTTAGCTCAGTTAAATTAAAGACCCTGAGGTAATATACATTTGTATTTTCGTGGAATGAAAGAGCTTTGTACTTTCTTTCAGAGAAATGTAGGCAGTGTAGCAAATTTCCTGTTATTTACTGTTTACTGTTATTTTTACTGTTATAAAACACTATACTTTATCGTATTACTCTGAGAGAAAACTATATTAGTTTATAATTATGACATATAGTGTAATACCTTGCACGTGCACTTCTAAGAGTGTAATGCTGGATATTTGCAGTTTGAAACATGAAGTGTTTGGCATATGAAAGCCACCTTGCTTCTTTTTAAATGCATTTTCTACTTAAACAGGACATTGGTGCAAGACAAAACACATAAGGGGATGATTAATATTGAATTCTGAAAAAGATATCAGCCAGTGATAGGAGTGCTGTTTTATCTGCCAGGTGTGGGGGCAAAATTTAAATTGAAAAAAATAAACCATGTGAATGTTTTATTGGTTTGAGTTTTAATGCACAGCTCACAGCTGAAGATGTATTGTTAAAGAAAATTGGAGTTTGCAAGGCCAAAAAGAAACGACCAAATAAGACATTTGGAATTTATTATAAAAAATATTATATTGTGATAAAAATTTGCTGTCACTATGAAAAATCACTCAGTATTTCGTTGTGAGTTTAAGCAAAAATATATGCGCATACAGCAGCACAGGGCTCATATGTATGCATTGTAATAAAGATTTAAATCCATTTGCTGGTGCTGTGTTTACAAGAACAATGTTTCATTGCTTTTGTCCTTATGAATCCTCAAAATCCCGATCCTTACAAAACAATAATAAGAAGCCGGCCCACCAGCGGTGCTTCATGGTGGCAGGCATATGTGTTTGACCCCTGTGGGACCTATATGCCTTTTATTAACACCTGCCTGTTAGAGGAGCGCTGCACGGCGGCTGCGAGCTGATGAGGGAAACCTGGAGCGGGTTCAGCCTGTGTCACTGGCCGTTTGCTGTTTCCATTTCACAGATGATTAATCTCTCTGTGAAGACTTGGGACGGCGCGGGCGGAGTGTATGCAGCTCTTCCTGCGCTCTCTCCCGCTGGCTGCACTCTGGCTGCCTGACTAAAAGGCCTTTAGAATTCCTGTGGAGAGAGATGTGCAGAGAGTGAATGCAGCTGGCTGGGGGTCAGTGTGTGGAGCTTTTTCTGCCATTGTGTAATTGAGGCTCTGGCAGGATTTTTTCCTCAGTTCTTTCAAAAGGGAGTATGATTGTGAAGTGCTGCAAGGGTTTGGGGAGGGAAAAGGAGGTAGGGGGAGTGTTGCAGGGGGTGGGGGAGTTTTTATATGAAGGGGGAGGTCAAGTTGACAGGAACAAAAAGAAAGTGTTCCGCTAATTTCTGTGGGGCTGGATCAACAATAATAGGCTCAATTTCTTTATTACAAATTTTATAACTACCTCCCTCCCATTTTCCCACCCTTTTCCGCTTCCAGATCCTGTCAAGACCCAGTCTTGCCTGTGGTCTCAACCCACAAGTACCTCAGTAATGAATGTAGCATACATAGCTGGAAATACTCAATATTTTCTCCAGAAGAAACAGTGAATAATTAGTTCTGTACCTCACTAGTGCTTATTCAGTATGACTACATTCTGCAAAGTGCCTGAGGAAGGACCAATAATTTACACCTAACTAACCAACTTCCAATTAGTTCCCAGCTCTTTCCAATTTTGTCTCCTCTCTCTATCCTTTTCATTAAACAGTCCCGAAGGAATATTGATGTTCAAAACTGCGACACTAAGCGAGACACCCCAGAAGGCATTTTGTCATGATTTAAAGGAGGGAAGGGGGTCTTGTGCATGCCATCCCTGTCAAAGCCGGGCCACTCCTGGTTGAATGCGAGCACAGCCATTGTTCATTTTGGCATCAGGATGCCATGCATTTAGGAAATAATTACCCCATACCCTGCTGGGTTTATATTCTTTTTCATCTCCTTTAATGGCTTCTTGTTCATTCTCTTTTAACCCCAAACAGGACGTTATGTGCAAAATCAAGAGCTGTGTACTGGATGAAAAGAAACACGTCCGCCACTATCATGATTGGAACGACAAGGAGGTAAGCCTTTGATGTTACAGTCAAATTTATTAATGTGATTTATCTTGCTAATCTTTTCATCTGACCTAAAAGTACAACTGCTGTTTCCTCTTGTTTGTTTGCTTTTTTCAGAGCAAAATACGTCTTTTGTGCAAATCACAAGTTAATATTATGCACAGTCTTTTGTTGGCTGGATTTTGACATTACTTTTGTAGAAGCTAATGAAATCTGGCCGTGCTGATCTTGATTCAGAGGCTTTATAGTCACACCCCACAGTGCCTATACACCAGACTCTAATTTGATTTGGCTTCACTTATCTCTGTCAGTGCTATCCTCAAAGGCTACTTTGGAAAGTTTGGATTCTCAGTACTTGCCTGGTCTGTCTTTGTCACAGATCGAAGTGTTGAACAAATACTTGTTTTTGACATCCAAACCAATGATTTACCTCGTTAACCTCTCTGAGAAAGACTACATCAGGAAAAAGAACAAATGGTAAGTGCTTTGAAGAAAGAAGCCGTCTCAATGCACTCATTAATCATCACCAAAGAGCTTTCCTTCTACTTATGCACAGAGTTACATTGATTTCTACTGACTTTGATTGAATCTGCATTTCAGACATAAAAAAGTGTGTGTGCTTGCGTCTGCATATAATATGTGATGGGGTGTGAGAAGTGTGTGTGAGTTAGCCTCGCTGATCTACTGACTGTGGTCACTGTGCTGACAGAAACATATCTTTGTGAGAGGATCTGCCTGGAGGTGGCACTAAGTAAACTCTAACACAACATCCAGCTCTGCAAACTCCAACCAGCCTCCAGACTCTGCACTTCATTAAGCGCATACTAGCATATGGTCCCCATTTTCCAACAAAATGTTGTCATTTCCATATGATATCAAAGAGAGTGAAGGCTTTAAATGAAAAGACAAACAAACATATGTACATTCATAGCCAAACAAGTAATTAATATCATCTGGAGAGAGCCAATAAATCATAAGCATAATACTCACACATTACAAAATATTATGATATCTGAAATTGTTTTGCTCCAACGATTCGTTTTTGTCTTCACATGTTGTTGCTCAAGTAGCTTTTACATGCGTCACTTTGCAGCCATGAAATTCCCACGAATCACAATGACAACTGAGGCTTTCTTGATACACAGTGATTGGGGGGGAAATGGCTTATGCATGCATATGTTTGGCTGTTTAATGCTGATATACAAAGAATTGTACTTTTTACTTTGCAGGTGCAACACCATTCATAATGAGAACGGACTGGGGATGACCTTAAATTCAGTAAATAAACTTCTTTGCTGTGTTTCCTGTTCTATGATCCTCACTTTTTATAATAATGTTGTCATCTGACCAGAGTGAGAGCAGATCTAGATGGCTGGTGTTAGGCATCCATTATATCTGAAAGGGCTACTTTTCCACAATACAGCCGTTTTGCCAATAACACCAACTTGAGGATTGTTATCGCACTTTTCCAATTGCCCTCTAGGCTTGTGGTGTCAGTTCTTACAAAATTTGTTTTAGTGCTTTACTTGGCAGCATTGTATTGCAAGGGAAGTTGTTTACCTATGAGTGTTTGTTAAAATGTTCCTGACACAAAAGTATGACTGTTAGACAGAGGGAGGAGGAAGACAACTCATAAATCAAATGATTCATGGCATGTGGAACATCCATCATCAGTAGGTAGAGGTTTTTTTTTGTTCATGTTGCGTGTGTGCTTTTTTTAAACTGTGTGAAATGCAATAAATCTGAGAGCGTTTCAAACAGGCAAACAGTAGTGCTCATGTGTCCGGAGGGCTCCACGATGAACAATGCCGACATCAAAGTGTTGATGTTTGACAAATGATGAGTCACTTCCCTTGTCCAGAGAGTAGCTCACACCTGTATGGAGATGATTACAGGTAGATCTAGCTGGCCCTAATTGTACAATAAATGCTGCTCTCAGCCCTAATGGCAGCTAGTCTGCAGCAGAGACGCCAGACTGCCATTTGGCTGTCGCCATGCCCCCGTGTTTTTCCACCAGCACAGTTGAGATGATGATATGGTTAAGGACTATTCAAAGCAAACAGCTAGACAAATTGCAATCTCAGCTTTAATGTGTGGAGGAAAAGAAGGCGAATCCTAGAATGAGGCAAATAAGCCAATCTTATCTGTGTCTCTCAGGACACCAATTCAGGCCATTTAACATGTTCAGTTCCCTACGATTTTTTTACTGTTTGATATTTTAGGTCTTCTGTACAGTACATGCTGCCACTCTCGCTTTAGGTTCATGTTATCAATTTTAGCAGCATGCTCCGCCAAATGTTATTATTATGAGTTTAATGTATGTAAGTTAATTGATTTCTTTATTACAGACGCTCAATTGCAAGTTATAGAGACAGTTATGAGAACACAATCGATTATTGCAGCTGCTTTTGTCTCACATGGGAGATTACAGTCGTTTTATCAGACTTTTTGAGCCTCCAAAAACAATCCATTATTAACCAAGATCATTCTGTTTGGAGTATGACAAGCACATACCAAGCTGCCCTTGTTTAGACAGGAATACACAGTATTTAGCTTTAGCAAGCCATCATTAATGGAGGGATCAGACGAGGAGCAAGGCCTCCTTTCATCCCCAGGTTCTCTGCTGGAGACAGTACATCATTTACTGTTGAGAGGAGCACATGGCTCCAATCCTATACACTGTATGTGTATGAGAATGCGTACATGTGCATGTTTGAAGTCTGTTTCAGAGGCGACTCCATGCTCATTTGGATGCTGGTGTAATTGCGGTGTGGAGATCAAAGGATCGCTGGCCGAGTGATGTTCCAGAGGAGACTTTACCACACAGCCCTCTCCTCTGTGCAGAGGGGGCCGCCTGCTGCTCACCGCTCCCCTCTCCCCTCTAACCATGCACTGCCCCCTGCACATCCCCGCTCGTAAAAAATGATTAAGGCCGCATTTGTCATGTGTTTATGACTGAGAGGCATTGCGTGATAGGGAATGGCATCTACAAGAGTCTATCAAGAGGCTTTCTCCTCTTTCCTCTGCGTCAGTGAGCTGCCTGGAAGACTTTTTCTCTGCGCCACATACCGTAGTTTGTGTGTTAGAGAGGGTCATTAGAGCACTGTTGATGATGTGGTGGCTGCAGCCTGCCCAGTGTTAGTGTTTTTTCACTAGTCAGTTAAGTTATTGTTTATCTTACAAGCTTGTGGCCTCGCCATTTTTATCAATCTTTACTTCTTTTAATAGGCTTGACATCAGATATTTATTTAATCCTCCTCAGAGAACTAAGAGCAGTCACATTTTGTAACCGTAAAAGACACAGTTGAGAATACTCCACATATGCTGTGATAATTTTCTTGTCATTTCTTTTTCTGTTTTTTTTCTTTCTTCTTCTTCTTTTGGACAATGTGCATTAAAGTAAATTGGTGCCTATTAAGTAGATGAGTTGACCTTTAAGGAAACCAGAAAGCGTGACCTGTCTGTGAGTGCCTCTGCAGTGTGGGTTTTTCCCTAGTGAGTGTAGGAACTGCAGGGTACCATTGCTTGGAGCTTTTATTAACTGTGTGTGTGTGTGTGTGTGTGTGTAGGTATGGGCATGTGTACTTTCCTCTTTAGTCTGTACAGACTAAAACGTATTTAATACTTTACCTCTTTGAACATTATTTGCTTCTAAATGTGTGTTGCATTAGGTACCTCTGTCTTGGTATTCTTTATGCTTCATGTCGGGAAAACCACAACTGAAATAGTTACATAACACAGCTGCTTGTCCAGGCAACCTTTAAAATCATCTTTCTTTCCTGCCACAAAGGCATACACTGATCTTTCATAATTAATTGCCCCTCATATTTATCTAGTATGGTGTAATTCAGAAAACCGAATGCCATGCTTGTACTCTCATGAGCCATTTCTGATAACTGTGGTGTTGAAAAGACAGATTGTTTCTGGACATCAGTATATCTCAGCACTAGCCATCAAGTCCTTGTCCAGTTTGATCTCAGCAAAAAGCCCTGTTTCATGTTAAGATGCCGTTAAGCAAGACACTGACTAAACTCCCTATCTACTTTACGTATTGTAAGTTAAGGATAAGGTTGGACATATGTTATATTTTTCCTTATTGTCAACAAATCTCATGAAAAGACCAAAACCAACAAACAGTGGATCCTACTATAAAATATTGTCTCTGTAGCCAAAGCATGATAGATCGTAATCCTATGTGCTATTAAGCTCCATTTATTTCCAAAAGTGATTAAATACACATGAATGAGCCACATTGTTTCTTTTATTATAATGAACATGGACACTGTAGTTTATTTTGAGTGAACCCCACAAAAACCATCCGACTGCTGTTCACTAGCACTAGCAGAAAAACTGTGGATCAATCTACAGCTGAAAATAGTCCCCAGCAAATGCAATGTTTACTCCGGCTTGAGGAATGTTTGCTGAAAAACCACAGTACACAGCTGTTTCAGGAAGCTATTTAGCCTTTTTAAAGAATTAAACTATATATTTGTGACCTGTTTTTAAAGACTTATGTCTTCAGCTGGAACGGATGGGCTTGGAGCTGAGTGCCACAGACAGGGAGGGAAATCAGGAAGTAGTGAGAGACTAACACATTGCTGGGTTTAAAAATTTCATAGGATTTTCAATCAGAAAAATAAAATCAGCCTAATCCTTAACCTCAGGTGAAGTCTCACTGTAGTGATTAAAGCAGTGAAAACAACAGACGTCTTTGGTGCCAAAGTTAAAAGACTCCACTTAGAGAAGGCAAGAACATGTAGTTGCTGAGTCTGATACTCTGGTTGGCCTGTAGGAGGAGCATTGACAATTAAAGTAAAGTGCAGCATGTCAGTTGAGGACCGTCTGTCCTGAGAGCTTAAACCTTTTTCCCCCAAGCCTTCTCCAAACAGATCATACAGTAAATACATCCTTCATCTGCTCATCATTAGACTTGACTTGTATTATGTTATGTGCATTTTCTGTTTAGTTTTGAAGAAGCCCATTAATAACTTAAACTATCATTTTCTTTTTTGTGTGATCATTTTGATAGCCAGTCATTTTTGAGTACCCGTCAAGATTTAGAGACAGAAGAAAAACTGAGATGGGTGGAGACTATTGTGATTCACAGAAAGCCACTCCATGAGAGCAGTCACTGCAGCCCACTTCAGCTACTCCAAACCATAATTCCCATAAACACAACTGAAACTTTATTGAGTGCAAAACCACTGGCTCCATCCAAGTTTTTAAGAACTACTGTCTGGGGAGTTGGAGTTCACTTTTCAAAGCCATGAGGGAGATATACGATCACTTGCTTCTTTTTTTTTTTTTTGTGCACAAAATAAAAAGAGGTTCGCTCTCTCCTTGTGCAGTGTGGGATCCTGAGAAACACTTTCCCATGGTAAGATGTGGACCCTACTGCCCACAGTCAGGCCTAATGGATGCCTTCAGCTAGCTTTCAACGAGAGAAAACAACAGGAGAGGCTGTATAGTAAAACCGAAACAGATGGTGCTAATAAAGTCCTGTCATTCCAGTTAGCCTGGTTATTGACTGTCCCTAGTTCAGGTAATGAAAGGACACTGTTGACATGTCACATGTCACCCTGTTGTCTTTGTTGTGTCCTGGTGGCGAAGACACAGCGCTGTTGTTGTAACTAATGAGACAGACCCTAAACTTGAGACTAACAGAGACTGTCTCTATTCTTGTTTGTTCTTTAATGATCCTGCAAGGAATCAGTTTGCTCTCAAAAGTCCAATACACATTGTCACTTCTCCCTCATTTTTCGGGCCCAAGACCAAGGTCGCTAATGCTGAGTGAGTCTCCTGCAGTTCATAATGTATGTAGACACCTCTGTAGCAGCACAACATGCTTACTTTCTTCTGAAGGCACCCTGGGAATTATTCCCCTGCAAAGCATGCAGTTTGACATTGCAGACATAAAAAGATGTGTCTGCGAGTTTCAAGTCTGTCTAATGATACATTTTGATAGCTTTGGCTTTGTTGAGCTGTGCTTTTTATTATCTTTGTGATAAGGTTAAGACCAAACACACATGCCACAGTGAATAGCCTGCAGCCTCAGCAGCTCTAATGAGAGAAATAAATGAATTTAGTGTTGCCACATACAGCTCCTGAACGCTTATTATCAGGATTATTGTTGTACTGTTATGAATGGGGGAGGAAAAAAAGAAAAAAAGATGCCGGATTGGAAGGGGGCATGATTGGCTGATGTTACATATGTCCTTGATTACCTTCCTTCTGCTTTTATTCTAATAAGTGGCATTCTTTGTACTCCCTAGGACAGCTAGACAGTCTGACACACGATGAGAATAAATATTGCATGTGGTAGACATTAAGCTGTCATCCTGGAAAAAAGAAGAGATGGAGAAATCCGTGTGGTGTTCTTCGGCGCTACACTTTGCCTGCTCTTGTCACAATTGTCACATCTTGATGACTCCCCCCACTCTACCCCAGCCCCCTTATTTTCTCTCGCCCAGTCAACTGCCGTGAATGACAGCATGGATACCCCATATAGAGAATTATTTTGGGTGATGTAGAATGTACTCCTCTGGGTTAGTGTTTGAATTTCTGATGTTTGCCTTTTTTTTTCTCTTCTTCTTTTTTTTACCCCCATCTCACAAATATCCTTAAACAAGGTCATAGCTTTGATAATGTGTTCCCAACACCCATCGTAAAGACGAGGTGGTTTGTTAGGGTTTTATCTATCATGTGCAAACATTTAAAGTCACAAGAATTGTCTTTACGAATTTAATGGGTGTACTTATCAAAGAAAATAAAGTTGTTCAAAAAAGCTTGTTACCAGCACACCCTCGAGGTTTGTTTGAGGTATGATGTGAGATGATGCTCTTAATTAAAGCTGCTCCCATTGTGCGTACACTGGGTTCTGTTTCCACCAGCCTATGATTGCTTTGAAGACTGAAAGAAGTTGACAATATTGGAGATAGTGTACGAGTGTGTGTGTGTTGTGTGTGTGTGTGTGTGTGCGTGCGTGTGTGTGTGTGTGTGTGTGTGTGTGTGTGTGTGTGTGCGAGTGTGTGTGTGTGTGTGTGTGTGTGTGTGTGTGTGTGTGTGTGTGTGTGTGTGTGTGTGTGTGTGTGTGTGCACGTCCATCCAGCCATGGCCACAGGGAGCAGAGAGCGTCTGCACTCTTGTTGCTCAGGAGCCCACCACTGGGAGGATGAAAAGCATCCCACAGAGCCGCCGTCTTCCCAGCCTCAAAAGCCACCATGAGCTCATACCTCTCATATCTGTCTCCCTTCACAGAGGAAGGAAAGAGGAGGGGGTTCGTGTACGCTGTGTGCCGCAGCATCCTAACCCCCTAGTATGCTCATCCCTGCAACTTGGGACCATCAAAACAGAGGGGGACCCTGGGTTTATTACTTGATGAGTCTGTGCCTGGCATGCAAGCCAGCAGCTGCCAATATATGTAAAAACGGCTCAGTAACACACGCAGCTGGTGTACCCACATTCAGGTGCCGGGCACTCCACCTGTGGGTGTGTCAGTGATGAAGATTTGGTAGTGGATTACTCTTCAGGTCTGTCAGCATTCAATTGTATCTGAAAGGAGCACTCAAACTGGAGGTGATGGCCCACCTTTTACAGGCTTAACTGGCTAAGCACTCCTAATAAAGCCAACCTGTATGAATGTATGTCAGACACAGGCCCAGGTCATTGTCTCAGGTAGCTGCCCCAGCACTTTCGAAACTCCCATTGTTTTTCCCTCCTGAGCCATTTAAGCAGATCAAAGCTCTGACAAAGCCCAGGGAAGCCCCAGGCATGTGGAAACACAGGAATTATCCCCCCCTCAGGATTCGCACACAAAAAGACAAATAGACTAACCCCAGAGGGTGGCCCCCTGTGGGACTCTATCTCCATTCAGAGTCAGTCTGTAGTGGAAGCTCCAATTGTTTTTGTCATTTCACAATATATTGTGCTTTAAATTAGGTGCATTGTGAATACAACAGGCATCAAATCTGAAGCTTGGAAGAAATAACGTGACACATTTTTCTGGATGTAAAATAAACAGATACTGATTCACACTGCTTTGTTTTTTTTCAGTTAGCATAAACAAAAAAGAATCATGTTTTAGATTTGTAAAAGTTGGATAAGAGGAGGTATAAGGGAACTATTTTCCTCCTCGAATTGAGGAAAGGAGGAGAAGCACAAACATGGCTTGTTCCTCAGCTTTGTTTGAGCTTTCAAGCTGGTGAATGATTAGCAGAAATAATGTCCCTGTCACCCTTAATCACATTAAAACGTGGTTAACATTTAATTTTTCCCACTTGATATGCAAAAATTTCCACTTGATTTGCAGCAAAGGCCATTGGAATTCCATTATAAAAAGAATAAAAATTTCAGGCATCATTTGTTCAGAGAGGGATATCAAGACCAGAAAGTGCTGAATCTTCCTATTAACTGAGCAGTGAGAGATGACACTCAATGCTGGGACATAATGGGAGACTGACAAGACACAGACACGCACACACATTCACAATCTTTCTCACTGGATTTCTTTTTGACGTGTAAAACCTTTTTGAAGAAGACGTACGTGGACAAATATTTTATTTATTAAAATATTCTATTATGGAAGTTCACAAACGCACAGAGAATAATTTCAGTTTTTTCTTAAAAGATGTGGATTATAAGCAGAAAGGAAATTAGCCAATAGATGCTGCGTTTACAAAATTAGTCCGCTTCTTCATAGAAGGAGAGGAGATAATGATACGATGCCACTGAGCTTCATTTAACTGTAGACAGTCCTTCATGTACAGAACACATGAATCTTGTCAACACTTTGATATTCTCTGAAACACAGATTTACATGAATACCTTTTATATGTATTATATATATTATATAATTTCATGAATGACTGTAAGATAAGACAAAAAAATCTGTTCTTTGTTTTACATAAATATTTCCCCAATTTACACATGCACATAAGATTTCACACAAATAATTGGAAAGGACATAAATACAAATTGCAAAGTGGCATGGGTAGACAGCGCTGAAGTTGACAGAATTGGTTTTGGGAGTCATGTTGACGGAGCATCAAAGCTCTTAATTGACAGTGCTTTGTTTCCCGAGTTGAGGGAAGGGGGTGTTTCATGTTCCTGTGGCAAGGTGTTTGTCTGGTCCTGTGTCACTCAGTGCAAGGACCCAGAGACCCCCGTGCTCATTTGCAGCTCACGTTCTCCGTCTCCGGCTTCACATTATTAAAATCATCCCTCAGCCTTCTACCAAGAGCCTCTTTGTTACTTGGCTGGCTTGGCTCAGCTTTGTCAAGTCTTCACCAATTACAGTCTCAGGTACAATGGTCTATTCAAAAGATCACAGCCCTTGACTGGTGTGGAGAGAGTGATTTGTGAATCATTATTCAGCCGCCTGTAGAGTACGCAATACCTGAGGAATGCAAATAACGTGCCACCAAATGGACAGCTGTGCTGCTAAAAGTGACAAACTAGATCTGTTATTATCTCAGATTGGATTTTTTCCCCCTTCGGAGCGCCCGCCATCTCCTGTGTTTTCAGGTTTTCGGCTTTGACTAAATGTGTTTTCTTTTTCTGTCTTTTTATTGGTGAGACGTTGGCGGCTACCTTATTGCGGTGGCAGTCAAACATCAGCTTCGCATCCATAGTGTAAAGAGAAAGGGAAATATTAGGTTACGGCTCTTAATAGATGTGCATCTGAACAGACGGACAAACTGGCATATGAGACATTTCAAATAACCCTGTGGTGTTATTCTAGCTTGTTGGGAAAAACATCCAATCAAAGCAAAACTGTGCCCTTCCTGTGCCCGTTACCCTGTCACATATTGTATATTGATAATCATTAGGTAGGAGCAGTGATATGGTGCTGTAGGTGATAAAGCGGTGACATTGTTATTGGAATAGAGGTGGTATTGAGGTGGTCGGGTCCCTCCCAGTCTTTGATTCTTATGGGCTTTAAACAGGAAACTGGGATTACAGATAATGACAGGGACCCCTTAGAATCAATCCAGCCCAGGAGCTCTGTCAGGGCCGCCGTGTGAAAATGGATTCGTGTGATGCTGTTCTTTGAAAACCTGTCCAATCCCAGCCTGAGAGCTTGTGGGGCTAATCTCATAATTGCTCTAACCCCCTTATATTGTTCTGACTGAGAGTTACCATTAAGTGTGAGGATATCTTTGTCCTGCAATGTCAGGTGTCCTGCTGGACTGGAAGACAAAACGAGGAAAAAACTCAGGTGGTAAAGAAAATGACAAAGACATTTATGAGTAAGGACACATTGTCCTTCTACTCCTCCCTGGCTTTATGGTAAACATTTAATTGGGGTGAAGGAACTCTATTTGTCTGTTTTAGTAAACAAAGGTGTGTGTTATGAACTGGATGAAAAGTAACTAAGTACATTTACTCAGTTACTGTACTTAAGCACAATTCGGAGGTACTTTTCCATTTTCCATTTTATGCTACTTTATATTTCAACTCCAATACATTTCAGAGGAAAATATTGTACTTTTCACACCATTACATTTATTTTACAGCTACAGTTACTTTGCATCTTGTTTTTCATACAAAAAATATGATCAGCTTCTAAAACATCTTATAAATAATTAAAATCTCTAATTAAGTCCTTTAAGCCGTATTTATTATACACCAATGCAGTACGAATAATCCAACCTGTTTTTAATGCAAATGGTTTCAAGTATTTTCTATTATCACATTTCATTTGTTATATTTCTCGTGCAGCAATTTGCCTTAATGTTTTGTGTTTCAAGTTAAAAACTGTTTTGCTACTATTTCACAGTATTAGACAGAAATGGCTGTTACAGATTGGGAATTTTGCAGATTAAACACTCAATAAATTAATCATGCAAAAGGATTATATTTAAATCATATTTTGCTGATAATAGGACTTTGAATGCAGGGCCTTTATTTGTCATTAAGTATTTTTTGTGGTATTGCTGCTGTTGAATCTTTGTGAGTATGTGCTCTTTCGTATGAGCACATACCAACTGAAATATTTAGTTGAAAACTTTTATGGAAACAAAGTCAAACTTTGAAAGAAATGCCACCTTTTGGAGTGCAGTTTCCTGCAAACACTCATATGTTCAGCTGCTCTCATGAATATGCATGCGCACGCGGATAACATATACTTTCCTGCTAATCAGGTCCTCCAACTAGTTTTGTGGCTGCTGATTTTTACCAGGTTGGTGAAAATCAAGGAGTGGGTGGACAGTCATGACCCCGGAGCCTTGGTCATCCCCTTCAGTGGCGGCCTGGAGAGCCAGCTACAGGACACAAGTGAAGAGGAGAGGCAGAAGTACTGCACAGAGCACAAGACGCAGAGGTTAATTAGCATTCAGTCTCCCCACACTTTATTATCAGCTGTGTCCTCCATGCACTCCTTTAATTGCATGTGCTGATAGAATAATAAATGGAAGAGTAATTACCATTATAAAGCAAAGGATCCCTCGTTTTACTGAACAACTCAGTCAAAGGGTTTTCCTCTAAATTAAGTTTTTAACTGTCATCTGTCATCTGTAGGTATAATTATAACTTGGGCATTTTGGGTTTATTGTTCTCGTATGAAAACCTTTATGGAGAGAAAAATTGTGACAGCAGATTTTTTTTTCTCCTCTTGGTGCAGAACGAGGCATCGGGTTGAATTCTTAAAAATGCTAAATGAGTCTACAAGCTTTCTAATTAATCAAGGAACCCATTGGAGAGTTGAATGTCTTATGTGAAATGAAGTGACCCATCTTATTCACTTAATGAGTTTATATTGGAATGAATGGGGCCTTGCCACTGAAGTGAACTTTGTCTTGGCATCAGTGGCAATAAATAATACTTAAACAGTTCAGACCCCTCGATTCAAACTGAAATTTCTCTCCACCAGTGCCCTGAGCAAGATCATCAAGGCAGGCTATGCAGTCCTGCAGCTGGAGTACTTCTTCACTGCTGGACCAGATGAGGTCCGTGCATGGACCATTCGGGTAAGAGCCAGCTGCCTGCTGTGCACATACATGTGAGTGTGCGGGTGTGTACCAGACACACGCACACATATACACACAAACGAATACACACGGTGCCCCTCGTTCCACCCTGCTGGCACCCTCACTGATATCACACACTTTCAACTTTGTCATGGTTGTGCTTTAGCTAGTCATTACAGGCCAAGGATAACTTCAATTACTGGTGAGCTGCTGAACAGTGAAAGTGGGGGCTACATTGATTGAGGAGGGCAACAATTGATTTTGCCCATTACGTCCATGAGAATGTTTCCATCCTGTGCAGATCTGCCTGCCCTCCTCCTGCCGCTGGAGATAAGGAGCCTGTGCATTGTGCCTGCCTAATCTGTGTGACGGAGGTTGTCTGTGCCAAAATTGATGTCGCTTTTCATTCGACTGTTTGTGGGCCTTGCTGGGGGCTCCTCCTCCCCGTGTGTCTCAGTTTACTGAGCCTGGCTCACCCAGAGCTTTGTGCAACGGGATCACAGCATTTACATCAATACAGATGTTGGCTTTGCATGCTGGTATTTTGTAAACAAATCTTTTTTTTTCTTGAGCAAATACAAAGATTGAGTGCAGATATAGTAAAGTATTTGACTGGTCTGCAGTTACATATTATAAGTTAATGTAGGTGGTTAAAAATACAGCAATGGAACTTTTTGAGAAACTTTTTGAAAATTCGATATTTGGGTTGTATCCTGTCATACTTAATAATATCAATCTCATCAGATATTTCAAAGGATTGCAATTTTCTACAATGACTAAAGAAGAGTTTTTTTCATGAAGTGAAAGCCTTACAGATCTTTTCAACCTGTATTTTTGTTATTCTTTTTAAAAGTTAAGAACAAGAAGAATTGACTCAGTCCACAGTCACAATCCACAAATTTACAAAATCAGTAATACATAAATATAAGTGTAAACTGCATTGATGATTTAACCAGTTACCTCATAGGATGACATCTTCAGTCTTGTGGTGTTGGAAGGTAAAAATGAGAATAACAGATATCTTTCCAAATGTGCCCCAAAATAACTATAAACTGATTCACAATATGCACTGATGATACATGAATTACGTTGCAAAATGTAATGAAATACAGACTCAGTAACCCAAACTGTGTATTCTTTTCAAAGATTGTTTCATTGCTGCTTTTTTAGACAAAGAAGAGAAACAAGAAGTTAAGAAAGCAAGAGAAGGGGAAGGATAACGTATACCAAACCCCCCTGCTCAGATAAAAACACAAGACATTGCAGTTATACAGTATGATCCTTAAACCACCTGCCAACACTTTAGACACATATTCACTTTTTCATCATAAATGCTCATTTTTATTTCTCTGCAGCAAATCAACAACTACAGTAATTGTTATCAGATGATTATTTTAATGCCGTACTTTACACCAATATCAACCTTCAATGTAAAGAGCAGCCACCTTAAAAGAGACTTATTTCAATATTTTTTTAATATTAATATTTAATGTACTGTTGCAAATGATATAAAACATGTCCATACAAGTTTGTAAACAGGTAAACAGTAAATATTTTTGTGATGGCGTCTCAGACTGTGTACAGGCCAGAGGGGCTGCTGAGCTCACTTCCTTTTTTGTTTTTTGTTTTTTTACATTTTTGTCAGATGACATCACAGTGTTTAGGGGCACGCTCATCTCAGCATGACTGATGTCCTTGCTATTTACAAAAAAAGTCCTGAAACACTTCAAAGGCATCCTCAAAAACACGCTTGTCCTCCTAGACATAACTGATTACAACCAGCCTTGATTGTGTGTGAGAGGCATTTAGTCAGGTAAGCATCAGTGAGTAACTATATTAAGCCAATACATCTTGCATTGTAAAAACTACACTCAGTAATGTCGTGTTCCTAAGTCTTTTAACATGCTTTATTAGGCAGCCTCGAGGTGACCATTATCTATCAGCCTGCTCTGCATAGCTCTTAACTAGGACAATGTGGATCTCTTGTAATGCTCCGTATGAAAAAAATCCCTCCCTTAATCTATTTTTCTCCAGATAGACAAACCTTGATGCTGATTAATGGTAGTTAAACTCACAAGCACTCCGTCAATGAGATTGCAAAGAGATGGTAATGTATTAGAGTCATTAAATACGCATCATTCTTTTGGCATGAAATATGTTGACCCCAACCTGATTATATACATAATTAAAACTGCTCAACAGTTCCTGAGCACAGAGCTGCAGAGCAGAGAGAGAGCGAGCAGGTCGACAGGCAGGAGTCATAATGATCCACAGCAGCCACGTCACTTATTTGGGTCATTTGTCATTTCCGCCCAGCATTATTTCAGTGCATATAAATTGCACATTTTATCAGTCGCCAGTTGTGTCTTAGAGACTCCAAGAAGATTCAAGGTAGAAATCATTTATAAAACTATTAAGTTGTTATTTCGTCTTTTGTAAACTGGCATCTGAAATAACTTTAGGGGCACACCTAAATGTGTGTTTTGACGATATTTAAAGAAAACGGTTTCACATAATCCAGCTGCCCTGCATCTACCACAGTGAAATATTCGTGAAGGTTTGGAGTGACTTTGAATTACCAAACAAAAATAGTAAGGCCTAATGCAGTGAGATCTATACCACCCTGGTCTCTCACTGCAACACTGGGTCTTCTTGCTGTCATGACCAGAGAGCCGAGCAGCGACCCACAATGAGGCAAGATTGCTTGGACAGAAATCAATACCAACACGAAATGGGAATCAGAAGGCATTGATAGCAGTGCTGGGTCCTTATCGGTGTCCAGGCTGCCCTAGCAGGGCACAGCCGAGTGGAAAGCTATCCAGAAATCAGAACTGAGGCAAGAATACCCCTGACTGCAAACACCCCTGAGTGATGCTCACAACGCTATCACCCTATCAAACACCATGTCGCTCGCATGCTGTAATCCATCTTCTCCAAAACAATTCATTTGTCCTCTCCTTTCCTTCCTTTTGACAGAAAGGAACTAAGGCTCCACAGGCTGCGGGGAAGATCCACACAGACTTTGAGAAGGGCTTCATTATGGCGGAAGTAATGAAATTCCAGGATTTTAAAGAGGAAGGCAGCGAGAGCGCTGTCAAGGTGAGCAGTCATGGTGCCAGAGGATGAGGGGAAGTCTCCTGTGATCAGTGGAGCTGACAGTCGCCACACAGCTCCTACTGCAAACTGCTCTTCACCTTTACTCAGGGGAAGAAATTACTGCTCACACTCCAGCACCACTCCTGACAAGCCAACTGATTCTGGCTCTAAACACTGCCATTCTGCTCCAGCTGTGCATATCTTTATCACAATGTGTCTTAACTGGCTGGTGGTAGTTCTTGCTCGTGGCTCAGCACCGTCGCTCAGAGGTAGCACTTCTTCACCTAACCGGGCTTTTATCAGATCTATAGAGTGCGCTGTTAGCTTAGAGCTCTCTGTTGCCAAATCCCCAAGCCGCAGCAGGCAATGTGACAGTGATATAAAGCGGCAAGTTAAATAAAGTGTGAAATTCTTCAAATAAGGACTGCTTCATGGGTGGGTAGCGTAGAAATGCGACTTGAATATCTTATTTTTAAGATGGGGGCCGTGTTGTTTTTAACTTTTAACTGGGATGTGGGTTGTGCACACTTCTGTCAGATTTAATAACTGATTTCATGGTGAACTTGTGAAGACAATAACTGCACAAACTACAGCAGGTGCTTTACAAGATGCTTCATAATGCTCTTCTTTCCTACTACCTAGTGTTGTTTTTAGGTTTGGCATTAATTTCCTTCCATATAGGCAAACTGTAATTCAGAAATTGAAGGTACAGAGTTAATAATCAGTTAATAAACGCTGTAAGATGCATTTCATATAAAATATTCTCTTTTTGAACAATTCATTTCTGCTCAGACAAAATTTTAAATGTAATTCTCAGTTAATCAAATTAAAGCAGATGTGACTTTAACCTTTCTATGTGTGACATTTGTGAGTTACAGCTGTAAGCCATGCTGTTACAATCCCACTATCACCACCTTCAACTCCATGTGCCCACTTACAGACTCAACTAATGTAATTATGGTGACACACAGAGACCTGCGGCGACCAGCGTGGAAAGGAAGCACTATGAAAACATTTAAATCTCTTTACTATTCAAGCCTTTTTTTTTTTATAAGAATTTACGATTTAATGCAGCGGCAGTGTATTGTCCACACCCCTTTATAAGCTGCAAACAGAGGGTGAAATGCGTGGGTCTCTGGGGAGTTTCACCATTGTTATCCGAGGTTGAGATCTGAGTGTCAGCTCCTTACTGCATGCTCTCTTACTAATCCCTTTTTGGGCCCCATAAGAACATGGAGCATTTTTTGACTGTGGCATTAAGGTCCGTGCTATTTAATGCCAGTTGTGGGAATAGGCTGTCTGAAAAGGCCAGTGTATGGGGATATCACATTATTAGTAATCATATCTGCTTAAGCCAAGCTTGCTGCTCCAGATGGCTGCTTTCAAGTGCAAATGAACCAGTTAGACGTGTCTGGTTTAATACATACTCAGGAATCACAAATAGCCATTGATTTTTTTCCTGTCTCCCTCTCCATCCAGTGTTTCTGGTGGTATTGAGCTTGGATTAAATGGTCTCCTGAGTCTTTAAAGGGACATTGATTCTTCTAATTAATTGTGCGCTGTGCAGAACCAGAATGCATAAACCTGTCCATATTAGCACTTCAAGTCAATTATTTTGAGTTTGCCGGGAAGGAGAACAAACACGTACTGTATACAAAAGAAATGTTAGAACTTATTTTGTTTCCTTGAGAAGTTTGATAGTGCTGTAATCAAAGACTTATTAACATTTTGTGCTTGTGCACATGAAACTGAAATGGGCAGAAGAGAGGATTATTCACTCAGTGGGAATTCAGGCACCCCTTGAACAAAACATGGAGGCAAGTGTCTGTGTGCGTGTGTGTGTGTGTGTGTGTGTGTGAGAGAGAGAGAGAGAGAGAGAGAGAGAGAGAGAAACTAGGTTATGAAATAGAGTGGATACTAATCCTAAACTAATATTTTTTTTATTTTATGTTATTATGTGCTCTATGTAGAACATTATACCAACAAGCTAAAGTATGTAACCTGTACATCACACAATATTTACTTCATATGTTTTATGTTAATTTGAATTTTTCTTTGTTATTTTACAGGCAGCAGGGAAATACAGACAGCAGGGAAGAAACTACATTGTTGAAGATGGCGACATCATCTTTTTCAAATTCAATGCACCAAATACACCAAAGAAAAAGTGACACAAGAACAATTGGTTTGTTTACATAACTGACTGTGCTTGTTACCCCTCTTTTTTATTTTTTTCCTTTGGCCTGACACCCACCACCACACTCACTTTCTGTTTCCCATCCTGTAGAATCAAATCCCCCCTCTGTGCCAAAGCACAGGTTCAGTAAACTCTGACAGCTTTGCTATTTAAGATCAGGATCGGCCCCCACTCCAAATTGTAGCAGCATTTGAAGGAGCATATTACTCTCCAGATACTTCATTAATCTCCATCACGGGTGCCAGCTCTGACACAGCTGACAGTGGGGACAATGCCACCTGCTCCTCTCCCCCTTCAGCAGATAATGCATGTTTTACAGTAGCCCAGATGTCTACACTCAATAAAACATTTGACAAAACCAGTCTGTGTGTGTTTTGGGATGTCTGTATTGAGTGGGAAGCTGCATGGGGATGGTGATAGCGGTCCTGCCGACCACTGATTAGAGAATTAAAAGACACAGCTGACATTGACTGTAGCACAGAGGCGACAATTATAATTAAATCTGTTAAGTGATGCTGATTTTAGAAGGGCACATGCAGCATGCAGGTGTTTCGGCCAAAATAACTGGTCAGTGTAAATTATTATTTGTAAAGTGATTGAGTTAACCTTTTATTTACACTTTTTATTTCATTTATGATTGATGAATATGTTTGTCCTCTCCTTCACTATGCTTATAGTACTCTGCTACAATCCTCAAATAGCATCTTTGTTATGTTTACAGTTTCTTTCTCCTAACAATGTGGCCAAATACACACCTACAAAAAATAAAATAAAATAAATATTCATTCAAACCGTATTTTTGCAAGAAAGTCCACATTTTATGATATTCTGTATGGTATAAAAGTAAAGGTTGACACAATCTGCAAGCACAACCAGAAAACGATTCTTTTTGTCTGAAGTAGTGTTTTTCTTGCCCCTATACTTTGTGTGTAAGTGTTTGTGAAGCGTTTATGCTGATGGAATTGTATGGCTGCAGCCGCACTGCTCCAAAGTAAGATTGTATTCTCCGTGGGAGTCTGAACAAAGAGCTGTAGATCAGCAGTGCTTTGCTGAATATCTTGTAACCATTAAGACTGCAGAGAACAAAATGTCCTTTTGATGGGAACAAAAATATTGAATAAAAATGGTCATTTTACAGAGATAGTATTGCATATCCAAGTTTTGGATGGGATGTTTTATGGAGCTGAGCCTGTGCTAGCACTACAAAGCACAGTGTTTGTCATGGAAATAAGGTGGATTATAGTCTTTAAGGTTTGAGATCAGTGGAAAAATATAGGATAGTGTTTATTGTGGTTAGATGGAATGAAAGACAGATGACAATGTATAAAATAACATTAAGCTTTCGTTGCTTAGTAGCTTGAGCATTAACCACAGATTTTAATCACTCAAAGACATCTCATACAGCAGACCAAGAAAGCCGTTGCTACCAACCTTTACAGCTCTCACATACTGTCTTCTATACAACAACAGGCTGTTTTTGGCTCACTGTTTTCTAAGTGAAACCATACAAAACCTCTGGAGAGCAGAATGGGGGCTTGAGACATTTTTGCATTCCTCTCGGGGTGGTGGTGGTATTGGCCAACTTAAACCCTGCATAGATGATTATTCATCTGCTGTAGTTTTGAGATTCATAGATTGACGAGTTGTTCCCAGTGGTCTGGGTCGTGGAGTATTTTGTTTTTCATAAAGTGACAATAAATCTTTTCAGAGCAAGTAATAAAGTTATTTAGCATCATGCAGATGTTGTATAAGAACAAAGCACCATAACAAAGTCTCTTGTTCTGTAAGTACATCCTCAACAGGCTGTTTCGGAGTTTGATACTTACAATTTTGCTGTCACTGAAGAAGCAAGAATTATTGAATGATAAACTCATTGGGTGTCCTTTCCGTCCATGGGACATGTTTCAACATAGGCATGCAAACATAACCAACAGTTAATGCTGAAAACAAATATGCATGCAAGTATCCACAAGCATTATCAGGTGACATTCGTGGATTGTAATAGCCGTCTAACTGGTATAACCTCTAAGAAATAAAAACAAGTCGAGAAATGTGACAGATTCTCTGTTGGTACAAATGTTCTGTCAGCACCATCAATCAAGCGGTGCCACTCTGCCCTGAGGCAAACCACAGTGGCATCAAACTAAGGAGGGCATAGAGTGGAAAGCTCGCTTTAAAACACACACCCAAGAAAGCCAACCACGGACTGCTGTTGTAAATCACATGCACACCAAAGACTTTTTGAAGAATTAAAGAAAAGGAATGTATGAGTTATAACAAATAAACATATAAATAACTGTGGCATCTTTCAGAGCAGTTACTATGCACAGGGGATTGTGTTGGTAAATTCAATGGATATTATAAGCGTATTGTATCATATCATTACAGAGAGGAAATTATCTCTATTCTGGATTACAATAAACCTGTTGCCAAGATGTAATTATTGCTATTGTGTGACTTTTCTGTCTGCCACATGCACTATATACTCTGCACAGAATAGACATGGAATCAATATAGAATCAGGATTGTACTAGAATAACAGTTCATGTTCATGTATGAGAGTTTATGCAACAATTTCCTCCCATTTGTGTTTGTACTATGATACAACGTGGTGCTTTGATTTATTGCTCTCTCTGTCGGAGTGAAAAAACATTGCCCATACAATGCTGAGTGAAAAGAATTCCATAAACAGCTCAGAGGAGGCTGAGAAGGGAGTGTTCAAATCATAACCTAAGGTTGACAAATTTACTTAATTGTATAAGAAATTGTATACATAGATATGTAAATGTCTTATTGCTATCTGGTTGTTGTTTATGTACAAATATATATATATATTCATACCTCTTACCTTTGTCTGCTTGTCTTTGTTTTACCTTGTTTTGCATCATGAGATCTAGTAAAATCCAGAGTCAGATTTCTTGTATATGTCATTGATTCTGATTCTAAATGCACTGTAGGAAATTGATGTCCTTTCATGCAACTGCCTTTCACCTCAGCCCCTACTGTATGTAGGTAATATACAGATAATTCTCAGTTCCTCAAACAAAGACCAGTATGATTGTACCTGTCTCAGGTGATTTAGAGTTGTCTATAACACATATTTGATATTCCAGCTGCACTTCTCTATGCTGCACCAGTTTCAATTCTCTCTCTCAGCTCCCATTTGCAGTGTCCCACAAGGGGCCTCCAGCAGGGCAGTTTCTCTCTGCGGGGTCACTGTCTTTTGGACTGGACTTCATGAAAACAACTGTCAATATGTTAATATGAAACATTCACTCAGTTACTCCTGTTATCCTTTACAATTTTGCACTGCGCCACAGCAACAATGTCCGCTCCTAGAAGATGGAAAGAAGAGGCTTTTGCATTGAATAACAATGTTTTGATTACTATTTCGAATCCATTTATTCTGTAAAGATTTGTTAAAAACATGATGCAACCTAAGTTGTATCACATGTCCCCACAACAATACTAAAATATGACTGGAAGCTAGAGGGTCTGTGTACATGAAGTGAGAAGGTCACTGATGCCCGTATTTACAGTTATATCTATCACACTGAATCCTTATAGATGTGCAGAAACTCCCACTGAGTAATTGCTCCACAGACTTTACAGATTCCTCTCATGAGGTGAACACAAGGTCTGTCAATACAATCTCATTTCCTTTGTTTGCCGCTCAAGCTGAAGACAAACACCATGGCAGGTATATGTCCTGCGTAGGCCACTGCGTCCACTAGGGTGTTGCGTTTGTGCTGCTTTTAGGATATTTGACTTTTACCTTTAACTTGGAGGTCTTTGTAGAAATTGTTGATACGTTTCCAAGGACTCCTGGAGTAAGACAGACATAGCTGCAAGGTTTTTCTAAAGCTGTTTCCATTGGCCTGTGTTTACCTGACACTTGGATTGACAGCAGAGTGATTGGAAATATCCACCATTCACTGCCGTGAGCTCCTGAGTGCACGGAAAGTGCTTTTGTAGTCTGGCTGTAATGGGCCAAGTTTGAATTGAAGGTTGAGAGAAATAGCCTCACTGCGGTCGCGCACTGTGAGGAACTGACACACCACAAATAATACTCAGAAGTGGGGTCCTGATAGCATCACAGGCACAGAGCAGGTACAATAGCATGCAGGCTCTCATTTCAATGCACTTTCACAATGTTGTACTGTGCACAATCAGATGGAGGGGAAGAAATCCAGTCAAATTCAAACTCAGATTGTGTCTCGATTGTGTTTTTTTTTTTATCCCCCCAAGTAATCAACACAAAAGACATCTTAAAACTCAACTGCGGATCACTTTCTTATTCAAAAGTAAGAAAGTGCCACTTTTAGTTTTCAAAAACACAGAATTCAGATTCATAAAATTCCATTTTATCAGCTCCATAAATAAATAAATCTGTTTTGTAAACTTATAGAGATACACTGATCTAACACACTGGATCAGTTATTTGACATTTTAAAATTCATTGTTTTGTCTATCAGGTACATTCATTCATTCATTCATTCACAGAAAGCAGGCCACTGACTGAGTTTATAATCTCTGCAATTCCATGCCCTCTGTTATCTTACATACTGTAAAAATTATTACAAAAAGCACTACACAGTGAGGAACACAGATTTTAAGTTTGGGAAAAAGAGAGCACTTGTATTGGATCCCTGAATATTAGAATAGGGAGAGAAAAAGTTTTATTGGTCCATTAAATCTAAAATTAAATCTGGTTTTGTGTTTTGATGTTCAACACTTGATATACACATCTGCAAAAAGAAGTTATGCTGAATACTTCAATCCGTCATTAGCATTTTAGGACAATTTGTAGCTGTGTGCAACATTTTAATGAACAGTAGGCTATTACATTACCTTCAAAAGTGTATTTTAAAGACATATAAATTGCAATATGTTGTGTAAATGGGAGTGATGCATAAAGAAAAGGGCTTGAATTCGATGTTTATTGAAAATGCCAGAGGTGAGGGCACCCGTGGGATCATCAGAGTGGTATTTCCTGTTAAAAGTCGTTATGTGACAGCTGGCAGGACATTAGAAGACTGGTGATTCTGATTCCTGGGCTTTAGCTAGAGTGAGTTAATGCAGAAGATGAATCCCACATACATAATACTAATTATTTGTATCCTCTATCTACATGGCCTCTACTTGCTATTTTGCACAATGTTATAGGCTGGGTTACTGCTAACAAATGCTACAATTACTGGTAACAACAATGTAACTGGAAATAAACAATGTAACAACAATCCTCACTACCATTAACACCAATACTGCAAAACTGAAAATGCATAATAAACAGGAAAAGAATTCAACAAAGGATGATTGACACGTCGACGGACAAATAATAACACCGTGTGTGAAACGAATAACCAATCACCTTTATGAAGAACGGCGGGATTTCCTGTATGTGACGTAAATACTCCCAGTCAACACTGAAGGCCCCACCCTTTGTGTTACCTACCGCCCGTCAATCAAAATAGAAAAAAATTCTGACAGTTATCACCTATTTCTACGCTTATACAATCAATTTAATTTGCTTATCATGTCCGGTGGCTTGTGACTATCAGGACTCTCCGTTTCACGACAAGTCACGCAATGACTGGTATGTAATATCTATCTTACTCTTCACCCACGTAAGCTAGCAAGCTACCACAGGCATCCTCTGGCTAAATTAGCTTGCTAGCAGGCTAGCAGGGATGCTTGCTGGTGATATAGCTAATCTTCGCCGGCTAAGTTAGCAGTAGTAGCTAACGCTGCACTCGTTAGCTTAGCTAACTAGCTTATTTAGGACACATCACCAGTTGGCCCTTCTTAAACTAATTATTGCTATATTGCTGTTTTCTTTGTGGAATTTGGTGCAGTTGGAAGCGGTGGTTGTGATATTATTGTTAGCTAGTCTGCTTGCGTTACAATTACCTTACAGATGTCAGTGCTCTGTGTGAGTATCAGGTTTGTTTAGCTAACGTTAGCTTCGGCAGTTCCCACTCTTAGCTGTATGGTTTTTATTATACAGCCCCAGAACAGCCGATGAAACCGCTGGACATGGCTGCCTTGGACGTGGATAGCAGTCAAAGCGACTATCTGCAGCAGGAGGACGGCAGGGGCAATCAGGTAAGAATTCACTCTCGGGATTATGGCTCTCATTATACGTCGTTGCTGCGTTTTCAGTAACTGAGTGGTGCTGAAGATTACATATTTCAAACTTCGAGGGGGGTATTGTACCCTGGTTTGAACCTCTCAGGCAACACTTCCTCTTGGGCTGCTTACAAAACCCGCCTCCATATCTAGGATTGAAGTGACAGACTTCAAACTCCAGCCCGGACCTAAACATTACCTGGGTGTTATCCTAGGTGCTGCCTGGGGGGCTCAACACAGGACAAGAAAATCCTCCAAACTTCAGACTTTGCTTTTTGGCAATGAGTCGCACTGCTTATGTGGTCCAGACTAATGGCCGCCCACTTTCTTCCTTTTAAACTTGCCCAATGTGGGTAGGACACTCAGCCGTCACCCCTCGACCTCCTAGCAACCACCTGCACTAAGGTTGGGTCACCGGCGTCAGAGGTGGACAGAGGTGCTGCCGCTGATGTGGTAAGTCAGCACCTCTGCTAGATCCAACACAGCTACAGCCAAAGTGAAGCCTTCAATCACACCAAAGCAAAATTGGTGGTGGGAGTGTAACTATGCTTGCCACTGCATCAAAACAAGGGGTTATCTCATTGCTACAACTGAAATGTTTTGAGCAGTTTTACTACTGAAACAGACTCAGTAAGAGTGCCCATATGACAGGTCTTTCACTACATTTACTGGGGCTAAACCCAGTGGCCCCTATAAATCACATTTTGAATGCAAATACAGTTGTAACTGTGTAACTAGGCCACCGACATTGTCTAATGTATGAGTTACCTGCCAGGCTTCAGTTGTGACTTTTGTAATAAATCATGGTTCAAGGTTCAACTTTATTGTCATTATACTATACATTTGCACAATGTATAAATTGAATGCAGTTGTATCCCCCCTCCACGCTACATACACACAACATGCATAAACACATAAAACATTTCCAAATATCTAAATTAGAAAAACAGTCCCAGAACTAACATGACAAAAACGGACAACAATGGGTCTTTATTTTGTCTTGTTCTGGATCATGGTAATTATACTACAGGTGTAACTATGAACCGGGACATAAATGTGAAACTAAATTGTAAATTTTTTGCCCACTTGGTTTCTACCGACTCAAAGAATTTTCCTTATTTTGCTCTCTTCCTCCGCATGTTTCTGACGCTGATGGTATGAACTGCTAGCACCATTGTTTTCTTCAAATTACTGGGCTGTGTACACGCTCTAGAAATCTTTATGTATATTTGAAAAAGCAGGTTATATCAAGACTTTTGAGAAAGTGCTTTGCATTGCATGAGATAATTTATTAACAGCAGATGCTTGATCTTTTTTTTTTATGTCATCATTTCCTTTCTCAGACTTCAGATCCATCTACGCAGCTTACTGGGACTGATAAGTGGGAGGTGTTAACCCCCACAACATCAGTAAAGGATGAATGTGGAATGATACAGATCCAAAGTCAAGGAATATTAACATCAAATGGACAGTATGTTCTTCCTCTCCAGAACTTACAGAGTCAGCCAATCTTTGTGACTTCAGGAATGGACACCTCCTCTGCCAATTCAGTGCCTAACATTCAGTACCAAGTAATTCCTCAGATTCAGACAGCAGATGGACAGATGACCTTCTCCACGTCCAGCGTGGACGGAGCGACTCTGACTCAGGATGCCACAGGGCACATTCAGATCTTATCTGATGGCAGCCAGAGTCTCAGTGTGACATCAGCTGCAAACATCCTTAATAACAACCAAAACCTCATGTCACAGACTGGTAATGTCCATCAGATCCAGGGGGTTTCTATAGGCAGCTCCACCTTCAACAACCAGGGTCAGGTTGTTACTAATGTGCCTGTGGGTTTGCCTGGGAACATTACTTTTGTTCCTATTAACAGTGTGGACTTGGACTCCCTTGGCCTGTCTGGTGCTCAGACTATAGCAACAGGAGTCACTGCTGATGGTCAGCTAATTATGGCAAGTCAGCCTATGGATGGCTCAGAGAGTCTGGCAAAGACAGATAATCACCTCTCACAGACACTACCAGTAAATGACTCCCATGCAAATCCTGAGATATACGTGCCAACGTCTTCCTCTCAGCTACACATTCCAGCACACGAATCAGGTCTGCTGACACAAGACACGTCATTGTCATCAGTCGCTGCAGAGCAAGCCGACTCAAGTTCCGGTCTCCAGGAGGGCTACATCCAACAGAATCAGGAGCATAGCATCCAGGTGTCCTCAGCTCAGCCCATCATCCAGCTGCAGCAGGTGCCCATTCAGACCACTAATGGTCAGGTGGTCCAGTCTGTGGCGACAGGAGGGCAGAGCCTGCAAAACGTGCAGCTGATCAACCCGGGAACCTTCATCATACAAGCCCAGACGGTCACGCCGTCGGGTCAGATACAGTGGCAGACCTTTCAGGTGCAGGGAGTGCAGAACCTGCAGAACCTCCAGTTGCCCACAACCCCCCCCCAGCAGATAACCCTGGCCCCAGTCCAGACCCTGTCACTGGGTTCCAGTCCAGTCAGCATCAGCACAGGACAGATCCCCAACCTGCAGACCGTGACGGTCAACTCAGTGGCCCAACATGAAGGAGACACCGACAACCCTGGAGGTACAGTAGCTCTTTTTATTATCAGAATATATGACGCAGTCCGATCTTAAAGACACTACACACCCATTGTAAACCCAAGAGATTTCACTTTGTTGTCTGATTAGACCTCATCTCGTGACTGTGTGGGCGTGTACAGACTGTGCTTGTCTGACATCTACACAACTCTCCTGTTAGGTTGGTTGCACCTTTTTAGGGTGGGACAAATTAGACTGTATTATTCTTATGGATTAATACAATAACTCACAATGTCTGTGAGGGTCTGCAGGGCCTTTAAAGGGTTCAAAGTCAAAATGGATTATTTTACATACCATAATAATGTACTTCATCTTCAGCAAATTTCTTTTAAAATGCCATTTCATACTTAATTACTGCATTTAATACACAAATAGGTGGATGGAAGTTTGTCTGTAGTTTCTTTATGTATTGTGCATGCTGGTTCCATGTCTTACTGGGACGCTTGAAAATAACTGTAACACCTGCAGTCAAAATGTCTGCCATGAAAATTATCCCTGTATTTGAATGTATAATTGCTTATTTTACCTGTCCCACAATCAAAAACATTCCCAATTTTACAATTATATCAAATCAATTATCCATATTTTAGAATCTGTATACTGCGAAGATTCTTTCTAAACAATTGCAATTTTCATTGTAAACATAGTTTGTTTACATTCAGTTGCCCAACAAAATACATAAAAGTCGCTTTGTGTATAGCTATCAAAACATTGTGATGAAGTTTTTGATTGTAGCAAAGTCCTTCCATCCACTTTCTGCCATTCATTTGGCCAAAAAACACCACAGGGTACGCTTAATGAGTTATCAAATGTGTCATTGATACATTTTCTGTCAATCAACTAATTATTTTATCACTGTGCTTAATATGGAGTTTTACTTCTGAAATGTGCTGCCATGCTGTCAGTCACACGCAAAAGTAGAGCAGCTCTCACTGTGCAGGCTCTTTTTGGTAAGTTTTCCAGAGCTTGCGTTGATATTAACGTACACCTTAAATTCTAGACATTCAGATAAAGGAAGAGCCAGACTCTGGAGACTGGCAGCTGAGCACTGACTCCACCCTGAACACAAGCGATCTGTCCCACCTTCGCGTCAGGGTGGTGGAGGAGGAGGATCAGTTGGGCCAGGAGGGCAAGAGGCTGCGTAGAGTGGCCTGTACTTGCCCCAACTGTAAAGAGTCAGGTGGAAGGTGAGTAATCCTGACTGGTGCTTTTCTCTCAGAATCGTCATACTCTGTACAGCTCTGCATAGGTAAAAAAAACACATTTCTGCCCATTCCTGTGTTTCTCAGAGGATCCAGCACTGGGAAGAAGAAGCAGCACATCTGCCACATCGCGGGCTGTGGGAAAGTATATGGAAAGACATCGCACCTGCGAGCACACCTGCGCTGGCATTCAGGGGAGCGACCTTTTGTTTGCAGCTGGATGTTCTGTGGGAAGAGGTTCACACGCAGCGACGAGCTGCAGAGACACAGGAGAACACACACAGGTGCCCTTTTCTTGCTCCCTCAGTGTTTGCACATCAGGAAAACATCAGGAAAATCAGTAAAATGTGTTAATTTGTGCCCTGCAAAGTGTGAGTCATGCAAGAAAGGACAGCATTTGTCCCCCCTCTGGATTTACATGTAAAATGTCAGGTTAGGATTGAAGACTATTGTGATAAAAACATCCAGATTTCACAAACATGGTTTGTACTTTTCCAGTTCAGAATGGGCATTAAACGGTTTCTTCCACAGTCTAATTTGCAGCATCTGTTAACATCAGATTATATTTATAAAGAGATGCTAGTACTGAGCTGTAGCTTTTCAGTTTTATTTTCATGTTTCTCCTTTGAATCTGAACACTCTTTTATCAACTCACTTAATCTTAAAATTGAGTATTTCCCGGTAGTTGCCATCTGTCGTCATGGGGTGAAATACACAGATCAACGGAATATGCAAAGAAGCAGGAATGCAGGAAGTAGCAGCTCATGAGAACTCCAGTTAAACATAACAGCACAGCGTAATGATTTACAGTATCTCATGACATTTACTTTGAGGTAGACCTTTGAATAAGATAAGGCCACTTGGTTGTTGTTGAATGTATAAACCCTGGCTGCATCATTGGCTGAGAGAGGCCTCTTACAGCGCGGGCTAAAGTAGTATTTCATTACGCTGACGGCTTCACGCTCCGATATTAACAGTCAGTGTTGACAGTTAACTTTGGAAGTGGATATTCAGTCATTTTAGGTTTCTAATTGATGATAATTGTAATCAAATATATCGTATCAATTTACTTATGACAGTTTGGCATTCAGCAACTAATTCTGGGATTTAACGTTGGAGCACAATGAAAATCCATTTAATTAGAATTTAAACTTCAGTGACAGCTGTGCCTTTTATTATTTACACCTCAGTTTTCTGTAATTGTATTCATGAAACAAGCCAACTGAACTTGTTTGCCTCTTTCTTGAAAAATCTCACCTTACGAAGCATATCCTCCAGATAGATGGCATGTTTGACCCTCTCCCAAATGTATTCAGCATTAAACCCTTTATCTTTCAAACTGTATTTTCTCTGTGGCAGGAGAGAAGAAGTTTGTCTGCCCCGAATGTTCCAAGCGCTTCATGCGGAGCGACCACCTGGCGAAGCACATTAAAACTCATCAGAACAAAAAAGGCGTGAACTCTGGCAGCGCTGTGGTGGCCTCGATGGAATCCGCGGGGTCCTCAGACAGTATCATCACCACGGCAGGCGGGACCACCCTCATCCTCACCAACATCCAGCAGGGTTCCAGCAACGCCCAGGACATCCTGACCAACGCAGAGATCCCTCTCCAGCTTGTCACCGCGGTAGCGACCAGCGAAGTCATGGAGTGATTTACTCTCCACTTATGAACTTCTACAACCTCTCTCAAACTGTATACTCCTACCTGCATTTTTATTCAAGTTTTGAAGAAAAACTAAAATTATAAATATATATATATAAATATATTTTAACACAGAAATAGTCCATGTCCATACTCTGTTTTTACTGAGGAAAAACTAGTAGTGGAGACTATGAGAAGAGGAAGGTGGACAAAGACATTGCAGTAAACACACAAGGAAATGCCTTATTTTGTACAATATGTCGTTGGAAAAGTAGGATGCCATTTTGTTTTGAATCTACTTATTTTTGTTAATATGTTTTTCACAGAAAAGAATTGGTAAGTTGAGCAATTTTCTCCTCACCTTTTTTTGATGCTATATTCATATGATGGCTTTGGTAAGCAAGGTTCGTTCCATGTTCCTTTGAGCAAAGACTAAATCTCACAACAGAGCTAATATTATCCAATTAAAGTAATGTTACTGCTTACGTCCATGCAAATTTATTCATGTCATGTTTTTTTGTGTGTTTTTTATATTATGCATTCTTTTTTCAGTGTCCTCCGTGCAGTCAGTCTGCTTGCAAATTAGCGGGCCCTCCTTCCTCGTTTTTTTCTAAAACTTTGCTCACACCTACTACATTTTGCAGGTGAAAATCCAAACAATCAACATTTTGTATTATAATTACTCTTGAACATATACTGTTGATATGATACACATTATTTGCTTATTAAATATTTTGACTGAACAACTATTTATATTGGGCTTCACATAGAAAAGGCATTTGTGATATTAAAGGTCCAAAATATTTCAAATGGCTTTATTATATGTAATTCAAATGTGTTTTTGTAAAACCTTTTTTGGAGGACTTCAAAAGAAAAAAAACATGCATTGTAATATGAATAGAAACAAAAAGCCATTTTCTTGAGATAATTGCCAAATTTGACTACAAACTCAGGGTGACTTGTGACTGTGTGATATAAGTAGAGTAAATCACCCCTGTAGCTTCCCGGGCCATGGTGGTGTGTTGTGAAGAAATGTTATTTGATGGACCAAAAGCTGAGGTGAATTAAGCTGTCACCATGTTACCATGTTACCAGGTTCATTGAATCCTACCATGTCAGTTTTTTCCCCCGTTTTAATTTTTTCTCCTTCCTATGATAAGGATCGACCCCTTTTCATGTTATAGAAACAGCTTCACCAGTATCTGGCACCGTCAGTCCGATCACGCAGATGGAAAAATCAGTGTATTACTGAAAGCGGTACTCATTTAACAGCACTACTCTCATCACTTTCATCTTGTTAATCCTTTTGTATAAAAATGTTTTGTATACTTCTCAATAAGCTGCCCTTTATATTCATTGTCAGTACATGTACAATGTTGCTCTCTTTGATACTATTTCTTTAACTGTATGTTACATTTTCCTGTTCCATGTCATTGTGTTTTTTATTTGATCTCTGAACCTCCTCCCAACTGTTGAATTGTTCAATTGAATACACATACACACTGAACAATGAATTATGGTGGAATATTTGATGTGTGTGTGTGTGACATAATGCAAATTATGTGATGTGATCATTTTTCCTAACATGGACATGTTGTCCTTTTCAGGAGATTATACTTTATCCTCTGAGTCAGATAGCAGGATGCCACTGAAACATTCAAAGAGCATCTTTATATTATGTACTAAACACTGAAGGTTTATTCTCACTCAAAAATCTTCTGTATAAATATGTCAATATAACCTCAATACAAACCTTTCTGTTACACTTGAATTTCCCTTCATTTTTGCTTGATTTTATTTGTTTTGTTTTAACGGATCAAGGTTGTTCAGTGTCTACTTCCTCAAGGCAGTTTGATGTTTCATACTAAAACGACTAAATATAAGACATGTTTGAATTTTTCCTTATACTTGAAACCTTTTGTTTTGTGTCTTTTCGAAGACTTGTCATCCCGCCCGGAGGTTGGGGGGGGGGGGGGGGGGGGGGGGGGGGGGGGGGGGGGGGGGGGG